>DVQH01001874.1:0-11305 GCA_018231625.1 Papilio phestus | reverse complement strand
GCATTAGATAGAAAAAAAATGATTTTTAATTGAATCTGATGATAAAGGAAAAGTAAATAACAATCGTTAATTAATATTTGCGAAATCTGGATTTTTTTTCTATCTAATGCATACAGACGCTTGAATTATATTAACTGTGTGCAGCTGGTACGTTTTGTATGTAACAAATTGGTTATTCATATGCTTTATTTGCGAATATCTTTATTATATTTGACTTGTAGAAGTTAACATGTTTGTATGAACATGAAACTAAATTTGATTATGTAATCTACCTTAGGTTGAAGAATTTTTAAGTAATTATGTACTTATAAATGTAACGATTTATAGAGCAATAAATTTTCAACAAAATATGTTTCATTCTTATTTTATCCCTTACCCAAGTAAAGGAAAAATCGAATATAATTTTACCGCATTCCTATATTGATGACGTAATTAGCTATATATTAACAGTGATTTTACAAAATTTCCCTTCCATTACAGAAAGTCCTGAACGGACATTGCTATCTCAATTTTGTCAAACAAAATGAGTGGGAAAACATAACTGTTGCCAGTGGAAATATATGTGACAGATTTACGGTCTGTTACACAGACTGAAGCGTACAGCAAAGTTTCGCTTCGCTTTATACGATTTAACGATGGTGAATTTTAATTACACTTTTTTTACGTTTGCTCTTGATAAGAGAAGACTTACAAAATAAAATTAAATATTGTTTCAATTGTCTAAAGAGTAATTTTAATTGCGGTAAAAATCTGCTCTGCTCCACGCTTCAGTATGACTGAACGGATAGAACTGTTAAGTAAAACGTTATCTTAACACTTGACAAAGCGAGCGTATACAAATGTCGCTCAACGATGAGGATGTTATCGCACAACAAAATCTATGATCACATAGTACAGACATACCAACTACAAAAACTGCTAAAATGACTAAATATATACAAAAATAAGCACTCGAAGAAACTCTCGCTGTTGTATTGCGATCAGAGTTTTTGCTAATAGCTAAAGGTCACTACGCACTGAGCGGCGGTATCTGTCACGACGATGCGCTTTATGTGACCCGCACCATAACCGCGAGGGATCAGGAATTTCAGAAATATGAAATAATAAAATCTAATGAATATAATCTATGAAATAATAAATAAAATCTTTTCAGAGTGAAAAATATTAAATTGACCTTGTTGTATTAACCAATGACTTGCGAAAATAATCTCTGATGATGAAATCAGTATTTTTAGATCATGTCGTGAATCCTATTACTTCCGCTCAAAATGTTGCATAACATTAAAAAAAATTGCGATTCATATAAAAATACATTCCGTTACATATTTATTAGTGTATTAATATAAATAAGTACATAGTATAGTCTGGCAATTAAAACTCTGGAGTGACATCGTCTTGGGTAAGTACATAGAAAGGTACCGTTGTCAGTTTTATACGAGTAATTGTAATAGTTTTAACAATGCTTACTCAGTGTTAATCTGCTCGTAGAGTCACATTTTTGGAAACTACGCACTACGTTTTTGAGAGATTTAAAACAACATTGATAAAAAAAAAAATTATCGATAAAATCTGACATCCTCTATCGTACTGCCTGCTTTTTGATCGAATACGTCTTGATCAATTAACTTTAAAAAATAGTACATTTAAACGCGCGGCAAATACGCGCTAATGAACACAAACCCTTATACTTCTAGTACGAAAAAGCCAAAAAATAGGTTTGTTAACGATTAGTCTAGAAAAGCAGTTATAGACCAATATCACCTCCATCATCGGATGTCCGGTGTCTGCTATGATTACATTATGAAGTCAATGTCCTATTAAATAAAACGATTTTTAGTAACATAAGTCGGAAGGTAATAAATAACTATAGAAATTATTGCTGTTTCCTTATTCTGTTATTTATTTCTAGTCATCTCGTCTAGCTCTTTTGCTGAGGCGATTGAGACTTAGGGCTGTGTTCTGACGCAATGCAATATAAAAACAATGTTGAAGTTAATGAAATAACATTTACTATCATTAAATTAAATAAATAATGAAGAAAGCAATGATGTAAATAAGTAATGTAATAATTTTATGTTTCCTTTTATCAGTAGATTAACTGAACTCTAACATCTAAACAAGACCGATACTCTGATTGTGGTAAGTCAAATAAAAACACTATAGCCTGTCATTTTTGTTGGTTCCTTTTACCGTATTAGCATTGTAGATTTACCTAATTTCACGATCAATGCCAACAGGACATTGAATTTTACAGGCCAGTGCTTTGAGCGAGCTAGGTCGAAGCTGTTAGTCGACACGCGTAGTGTCGGCGAGGCGGCGTAGTGCGGCGGACGAAAACTAGCGTTTTATTGCATCATTGTTTTGTAAGTGCTAAAATATATAACGTGTTGAACATGGACTGTTATTCCAGTGCTAATCGTTGATACATCGATACCGTTTACTGTTACATCCACAGGCTGTAAGTTTTATTATAGGTAGGCTTTTCAATTATTCATGTTTGTGGTCAATTATGTTTATTTAAAAGAATTGTATTTAACTTGTGATATTGTAACTAGGGGAGATTTTTAGTAAGTATTAAGTAAATTAGGTTTTATTAATTAGACAAAATTAGGCGGGTTTTAGGTAAAGTTCGCAGAAGCCCCGAGTCCCGGGTTTAATATTTTTCGGATGTATTTATCAGGTGTATTAATAACGTTAATTTTTCCTCGATCATAAAATACTCTATGTCCAATAAGAAACAACTGCTTATGATAAAATCTTAACTATATAGAAAATAAATACAAAAAAAATCGTCTGCACGATTTTATTTTCTATATATTTATTTACAGTTCTGTAACTGAAATACTAAAGTATAGCATACATGTAAATTCACTATTCCTTATAACTTAAAACGGTATAGGCAGAATTGCTATCAATCAATACAGTCCACCGCACACGATAGCGCATTGTACATTTTGCCATAACATAAAAAAAACTGATAACGGTTTTTACTTTACAATAAGGATGTCTATATTGTTTAATTTTATTAACGTAGTTACGAATTGGCAATGGTGTAAATATTACTTCATAGTAATGTAGGTAAGTAGTAAATATTTGATAAATAGAAAAAAACTAAAAACTTTTATCAATGAAAACTGAAATGGTCGATAAGTACTTAGCTATGGGCAAGCTTTCGCTCTCAGCTGTCAGTAACAATTCATGTCATGGGGAAAATGATACGTGTTTCCTGTTATTCGACACTACAAACGTTTAATGATTCTTATAGTAATGGTTGGGGAATTACCGAATTTGTTTCGATGAAATGAATTAATTAGAATGATTGTAAACAATCGACGAGCGTTTGTAACACAAGGTATGGGAAAAAACAAATGATTCTACAGGAAAAATCTAATCGGATACTCCTATATTATTAGAGCGGGTGCAGACCTTTGAATTAACTATCGCACAATTGTGCGATTTTCGATTATGTTGACAACTAAAAATCGAACATTGTACAACTCCATTAAGCTTATAGGAATCAAAGAGAGACTAAACAGTTGTGCGAAAGTTTAGTCAAAGGTGTGCGCGGTATTAAAGTATTGTATTATCTGTGCCCTATACTATCTCAGCACATTTCAAAGGAAAATTATATGCATAAACTGTTAGTAATCTAGCTGTGTATTTACGTAATTTTCGTCATGTAATCGATAAGCGATGACGTACTGAATCAGTTACAGCGTTCAGTCGTGATAAGATGACGAAAGTCGATATAGAATTAGTTTAGCAATAAAGTCTATATAAGACTTTTTATAAACATACTTAACAATGCGTTTACAGTTACCTTAGTAACGGTGCATAGGTGGGTGTATTGGATAGTATAATAAGTATTACGATATAAAATATGTATAGGTGATTTAATTTTACGACTATACCACATTTATTCAATTTAAACAAACAAAACAACTGTATCCACATAACTCAGTGGTGTACTTTACCAATTCGTACATCTAACAGGGTCATCTTAACACACAATGTCAGCGGACAAAGTATTCCACTCCCGGTCCCAGGGGATTCCCTCTGAGGGTGTCAAGGACCAGTATGCGGATGGAAAAGCAGCCAGGGTCTGGAAAAAGTATATCGGCGACAGCAACCAGCGCACGCAGAACTACAAAAACTTTCTTACTGGGCTGCTCAGGAAACACAATTGTGTGAAGGTGCTAGACGCAGCTTGCGGCACAGGGTGAGTAGCACTAGACTAGTTTTCACCTAAAGGTGTAGATGTAAAAGGTAGGTGGTAACACTAAGATAACTAAATTACGAGATATTTTGAAGTGACTACCATTATCTTCTTGATATTTGCTTAAGCTATTTGTTTATATGCTAAATATTATATTGATAACTGAGACTGTCTGTAAAGCAGCATATATTTTAATGATACATTTTTTTTTATAAAAGTTAACCTATAAATCGTAAATGTCAAATCAAAACAATTGATTATAATGTACGTGATAGGATATCTAATTACACATGATTTTTTAAAAAATATTAATCTAAATCAAAACAAGAAAACTGCGTGATAAAGCTGCCTATAAAAAAAACATGACTGATCTCTGTTAGATCACGAATTAGTTTATCATTTAACTTTGAAAGAATAATTGTTTTGATAAACTTGCAAAACGTACTAATATAAAGTGATAAGGCAATCAAAAGCCATATTGTATCCAGCGTACAATGACGTAATACCAATAGCTACGACCATTGTTGTAGTCGGTCTAGACGTGTTGAACCGTTGCTATTTGCTACACTCAAAGAGTTGGATTGTCTAGGGAAAAATTGTACGAGAAATTCGTCTTAGTCGTATTGAGATCAATATCGTAAAGCATATTACAATATGTATACCATTACGAAATTGCTGTTTTAAGTTCCCGGGAATTTGGAATTTAAGTAAAAAAGGGTTCCGAAACAGGTTCAAAAATAAAACAATCTGGGAAGTTGGGACGTATGTTTGGACGAGTTTTTGAGTCGCTCGACGACCTGTTTTGATTTGCCAATGTGAAAAGTTTACATAGGATCTACTACACGTACGAATATTTACGTGACACTCTCGAAAACGTATCAATAACAATAGGAAGTAAAACAAATCATGAAAATTATCAATAAATTTTACATTACATATAAAAAACAATAAGTAGTCGAGCGGTTAAAATGTTCGCCTCTACATCTTAACATCAAGAATAGATTCTAAAATGTGCAATGAACTTTTTTATGTAATATCTTATTTTCATTTAGTTGTCATATTTATTATCTATATACGATAATATTTATATAAAACAGTGTAATTACGTTTAAGTATCGGATAAGGCGAGATACTGTTAACCTTTCGACATAAACAGCACCGTTATCACATCATTTATCAGCTTGTCGTTACGCTGGAGAACATAACAAAATTAATTTCATATCTTAACATTATTATCCAAACAATTTCTTCTTGATAATCAACATCAGCACGTTGTAAATCTGACAAAAACAAGTTTATATCGTCACTAAAAATAAGAAAAGTAAAACAAAAAGGCTGTAATAAAATTGTCACCAAGCTTTTAGCAAACATTTATAGTGTGTCTAAATAATTTAGACTAGTTTGATAATTCATTTCAAATTTAGTAGGGATGGGTTGTGTAAAATCAGTCATGCATCTTATCGATATTCGATTTTTATTCTTATAGAAGTAGGAATCGATAGAATTTTAAGATAGTTATAACTTATGAATTAAAAAAAAAACAGTTTTCTCAAATTAATAATGACCATAACAAATAATGAAAGTAAGTAAATCTTTATTACTACTACAGCCGTACATAATCAAATTGGATGAACTCTCTACACTATAATCAAAACTAGAATTGTCCTCTAAATTAGTTAATAGGAAAATAATAATTTAAGTTGAGTTCAATAACTATTTAAGCCGATTCGATATTCGGTTCGTTCATAATTGTTCACTATGCGTTTTTGTTTCGTCACTACAATACCTGTGCATACGGCATTTGCCTTCATACACATTGAATTCGATACTTCATATGCGTCATTTATCAAACTAATCTATCTTATTTAGACACACACGCCAAGGCAACGCAAGGCACGCCTAGCCATGGAAGATCGTTATTGTGTTTATGATCTGCCTTCGGAAATGAATTCTACAAACCGCTCATCACTCCGACATATTTACATTGAATTAATAGTTTTATTCGGTTATTATTTTCGATGGTGTACTCTATAATAAGTGGAGTTAAAAGAGAAATAATTTTGTATACTCGTTAATGCTTGTTAATCAAATCTTTTCATGCATTAGAAATGAATTCGGTTTAGTTCTCCGAAAACCTATTAACTCAATTTAACTGTTTACAGATGTTTATAATCAGCGGCCATTTCGCTATATTTTAGCTGCTTCCTTCTTCTACTTATAAAGCAATGTTTTTTACTCGTAACTCCTTAAATTTAATCTAAAAATATCTTTGAGTCCGTTACATGTCCGACCATTCGTTGCACATTGCAAGGTACATTCGCTTTCAATACGGTCGATTTGTTACAAACAAAAGACGTTAGGGGGCCGATGAAGTCGTGACTTGAGAGAGAAAGGGGCCGCGGCCCGCATAACGGAACCCAAACTGTTAGATAAAACACAATCATTCTACAGATAAGCTTTTAGGTTCATTGTTCTAAGCTTCTACTGTCCTACAATGAAGACCGTTCTTAAGGAATAAGATATTAGCAGAACTCATAAATACCACAATGAACAAAGACATCTCACATAGATATTCATTGTAAAAACGGAATTTGTATACCGTTAAGTAAAAAGTCATTTCAATTCACGAACATTTAATTATCAAATAAATAACACTTAATCTTAGTTACTATAAAGCTAATTACAATTAACTAGAACTAGGTTTTTGAACAAGGGGTTGCAAAACGTACGCTTGACCGGTGGCTCTATCTACAACATGACCAGTGGAGGGTTCCAGAAATAATCGAGGAGCAGCGGCTGGTGTTACTTCTGGATACTGATGCTGTCTCACTCCAGCACCTCCTTCGTAAGGGACGTAATGCTTTGCTTCTTTGGTATGAGGCATCTGGTCACCCGTTACTGGTGTACTTTTTTCTTTTTGACTTAAAATTAAAACTACATGATTCTTCTCTCTCTGTTGTACTGGTTTTTCCGATTTATATTCTTCTATTCGATGAGGTTTTTGTTTTGATTCCATTTCATAAGTTTTCTCTTCTTCGCTGACTTCAGCGTCATATTCTTCAACTGGTTTTTTCATTGATTGTTCATCCTTTTTTGTTTTTTCTTGAGCTTTTTGGCGATCCTGTTCACCTTTGGCTTTTTTAATATTTCTCTTTGAATTTGCCCTTTTAGATCTATTTGGTTCATCGTATTTCGATGGGTATTCAGGTCCGTACCCTTCTTCTTTATATTTATGTACTTGTTCACTGGGTTCTTCATACGGCTCCTCCCTGTCCTCGTGATATGAACTGTCATCTGGGCTGTCGTAGCTTTCATCACCGTGATCACCAGCGTGGCCTGGGTGGCCTGCGTGGCCTGCATGGTTCAAGTCCCAGTAGTGTTCACCGTAACCACCTTTTTTATCCCCCCAGCGGACCTAATTATGCATAATATTTATTTGCCTTAAAAAGTTCCAAATTATTGATGATTGAGATTTTTAATTACACCTAGCATATCGTTGAATAACACTATCACATTTTAAATGTCTAATTAGGAGGTTACATTTAGTATACGGGTACTTTCCAATAAGACAATGTGAGAAACATAGGACTGGCGTTAAGGCGTACATCTAAGTTATCAAGTTTGTTAATGAGAACGATGAAGCTTAAAATTAAGAAAGCGAATTCTAGAAGTAGAAGAAAGGTAAGCAGAAGCATACTTTAGCAGAGAACAGTCCTGTAGATGGCCGAGCTCGCTCGTGCCTCTCTGTGAAGTGACGTTCATTGCCCAAACGATGACCCTGATCATAGTCTTCGTGGGACGGCAAATGTCTGTATCTGCGTCCAAGCCAAGCGAAGCGCGACAGAGAAAGAAACATACAAAGATTTTAAAGAGAGATAAAGACAGAAAGCGTAACATGAATTAGGTTACTTTGCCCATGTCCCTGTGGTTCTTGTAATCTTTCTTCTCGTAGCGTTGTTCCCAACTGTTGGGGTCTTCACAGACATGTCCGAATTCGATCTTGTACGGACTTAGCTGTACTGAGAAAAAGTCCCTATAAAGTAAATCATTTAATGTACATTTTCTACATCTAATTAAGTGAAACATCTATAACAATATTACCGGATTTATTTTCATTACATTTTTTACAGCAGCAATGCGGAATATCTAGGCAATCTATTGTCTAACCACAATACGTTGTTTTCAATATATTAGTACATAGTTCGCAATAAGAATTGTTATTTAAATTGATAACAATATACGCGTCTTTTACCTCTGTCTGCGGAGAGTTTTGTTTACATTGTACACAAGTGAATTTTTCGAATTTTCATATGTACATAATTTAACCGACGTTCTAACGCTGATGCAACCTGTACATATCGGAAAAGAAATTTAAAGATATGTGTGAAGTCAACCAACCCGCACAGTGCCAGCGTGGTTGACAATGGCCTAGTCACCCCTTTATTAGGGTAGGCTCCGAGCTCCTCGGTGGGGACGTATAGTGAGCTGGTGATGATGATGATGATATCTCTAATATGTTCTCTTGTTAAACGTAAAGTAAACATTACACTTAGTTTCAAAAGAAAAGTCAAATGAAGTTCAAAATTTTTTTTAAGTTATTACGATTACGACTATAAAATTAATTACGAACTTCTCAAATCCATTTCAAATCTCTAGATAACTAATACAACGATTTTTAATTGATTTGTTAATTTGAAGTCATAAACCATAAGGAACGCCATACATAAACGCAACTGCATTACGCAGATACTGCAAACTGCAAAGTTTGAAACTAACAACTGCATTTTTAAGTCCGTGTACAACAGCCCTTAAGGCTTAAGGCTACTGTACGTTCTTGAGAAGTGTTAGAGCCAATATTTGAAGTGTTATTTTGTTAGTTGCATCTAAGTTATATTAAAAATACTGACTGAAAGAATTTTGCTTGTGCTTCAACTGTAGTTGGATTCTTAGGCGGCGATCTCACTGTAACACATCTTACTGGACTCCAAGTTGGCCCCGAATATACTATTAAAATACACCATAACCACTTCTGAAACAAAAAATATCGTCATATAATATGTATTGGTTTAAACACAAAAGTCGTAAATTTTGAATTTCCAGGAAAACAATTTTATTTCACTTAAATATGTATCATTTACATTTATGGTTGATTCTTTTCATTTATCTCACGATATCACAAATAAGTGATAAACAGATTAAAAAGTTAATTAATGTTAGACGATATGTAATTTCGTACGTTACTACAACCTAATACTACACACAAAACACTTGAAAATCACAAAAGCTATAAAAAACAAAAAACGATTTTATCCAAAAACGTTAACACTGTTTACAAAAAAAAAAAACACTGATAAACACTTTCACTAAACCACTATTTTACAAACTTTAATGATTAAATTTTAATGAATAGAATAATGATTAATGACTACCATGGTGTCGGTGAGACGTTGTGTCATCTTGAATCGTTGACAGGCGGTGAGTGGGATTGGTAAAGGTAAGTTAATTTATACGAGCTGTAGAAATGGCGGAATAGCGACTGTCGACCGTACTCAGTGATTGTGGTTCTCAATCTGTTTAGAACAGTTTTCCTTACACTTAATAATTGTTTTGTTAGTGGTTTCTTAACATGATAAGGGTAAGATTTTCTTATAAGATTTTTATTGAATACGGTTTTAAATCTTGTTGGAATTTTATTGCCTGCATGAAATATTTTTAAAGCCGTAGTTTATAGTAATATTACAAAGGATAATATTTTAACTGAGATTTTTGATAACTCATAGATAAACGATAAGAGCTTATAAGAAAATTCTTACGTGGAATAAAATTTCAATTTCTTTTTCTACAACTGCATTTAAAGAAATATCTCAAAGTACACAAAATATATCTGATTTAGTATTACGTAAGAACTATTTTAGTTCCAATCACCATTTTAGTTGTTTTAGTTTTTAAGTTAGGCTTTAAAAAAAATTCGTCGCAACGTAGGCGTCGGTAACACTGTTTATATAATTTCGGAAGTAAAAACAAATAGAGCGATCGGATATTAAAATGGCGTGTCTGATAGTTCGAGAGGAAAGCGACTAATTATGTGCAGCGGCCGTGTAATTAGGAATTTACGCAACTTTATGCAATTATTACATAAACTATATCCTTATTAGATAAAAGTTTCCAATGTGAGTACTAGAGTTGCGGACGAGTGGAAGAAATTTATTCAAGTTAATTTAATTCAATTATAATGTAGTTAAATTCTACTTTCTTCTTACCACATTCACAATAAAGCTAGGCTCTAAAGAAATATAAAAAATGTCACCTAATTGTACCGAAGACCGAATCAAATTCTATAATAAACAATAAAGCTACTTTCACACTAGAGTCGATATAAATTAGGCTGCGAACAATAAGTATTGTGAAACGAGTCGATACGAAAGTATGTCACATTGGTACAAATGAGCACGAAAGTGCGATAAAGTACAGTCAAACAAATAATCAATAAAAAAGTACACTTTGGGAACATGCACCACGATTGCGAGCTTTGAGTTAAACACGTATTTCTACCTAAACAAGCAAATAAAATAGATTTAATTCTTACTAGAAACAACTTGTATACTATTTTTTTTTCGCGACTTCGTCCGCATGAAATGACAAAAACGAAATCATTGTATGAACGGAACCATAGCTACTTCTGGGATAAAAAGTAGCCTATAATATGCCCGTCTATACCAGCTACCCTTCAATGAAAGTCCGGTCGAAACCGGCCAAGCCGTTTCGGAGATTGCCCGGAATAAACGCAGCTTGTGGACAGGCAGGCAGACAAAAAAAAATAAATGCGATTTCCGTTATCAGCATCTTCCAAAAATCTGTAATTTTTCTTTTGATATTACAAACAGACATTGCAATTTAATTATATGTATAGTAGAATAATCTACACTGATATATTGGCAGGGTCATGTCATATATCGTTTATTTCAACACATTATTAAACTGGTTTAAACTTGATTTGCATATAAAAGTCGCCGAAAAACAAGTGATTGTAATGCAATAAAAATTACAAAACATTTTGACCAAATACCTACATTTATCACACTTTAAATG
>DVQH01001873.1:0-11306 GCA_018231625.1 Papilio phestus | reverse complement strand
TCTCGGTTGGTGTTCTACTATCGAACCTAGCCACTGGCGGGCCCTTGCCGCCACATTATTAAAATAATAAAAAAACTATCGAAAATGTGAAATTATAGATGAATGGTTTTTAAAGGTATAAAATCACTTATGTATAGAGAAAATAAAATTAGTAACAAAGTTTTATTAGGATAGTTTGGTATTGAGAGTTAAAGCAAACTTGACAAACTTGAGTTGTTATAATTCAATAAGTTATAAAAATTAAATTTAATTAGGTAAAAATTAATGGAAATTCATATTAAAATTAAATTGAAAAAGAATTTAAATAATCGTGTAAAAAATTTGAAACAAATTGGATTAAAATTGGAATCATAACACAGAAAGTTAAATTCGAATCGATAATGAATTCGAATCACAACACAGAAAGCTAGATTCGAATCAATAATAAATTCGAATCACAACAGTGAAAGTTAGATTTGAATCAGTGATAAATTTAAATCACAGTCACAAAAGTTAGATTTGAATAGGTGATAAATTCGAATCACAGCAACAAAAGTTGGAGTCGAATTGGAAAAGCACAGTGGAGATAGCGTAACTCTCTCGGTACAAAAAGTGTGGCAAAAAACAAAAAATTATGGATAGAAAAAAAATAAGTAAAAAAATCTACAAAATATAGTAGTTTAATGCTGAAATTCTAATTAACTTGCAACAGATTAGAAAGAAAAACACGACAATAGAAAAAGCCAAATTACATTATAATTATACATGAACCCAAACAAATTCAAATGCAGACACATTGTAAACCAAAAAACTTTGTCAAATTGAAAAGACAAATTGTATTTGATTTATATTAACTTTATTTACATAAGTGCTTGATTTACTTTTTGACAAAAAAAATCAAATCCAATCAAAATTTAGGTTAATTTTATAAATTAATTGAACGCTTTATTAAACAATCAAATAGGAAGTTTTTTGACTGTTTATTTCCAACTACCGACAAATTTGCAGCTAAACAATAGGTAGGAAAAACTTTAAATGTCAAATTAAATTGAATTTTACTTCAATTTCGTTTAATATTTTTTTCAATTTTACAATGCTAACAAATACCAATTTAAATTAGTTTCTACCCGTGTATCTAAACGAGAAAGAAATTGACAATCGGTTTAAATTAAATCAAGTAAAACAAACACAGTGGCTGAAATGTTGGCAAATGTTATACTAAATGGAAAATAAAGAATTGATTTTTAACAAAAATTGTATAAACCAAGATTTAAATCAAGTATAATGACATTTGAGTTGGTGGGTAGAGTGGGTAATGCGGGTAAAATATGGAGATGTGAAGTCAATTACCAATATATATATATTTTACCAGATCGATATTATTAATAATAATAATATTATTATCATGGGAGATATCTGAAGTGGCTGAAGCTTATGCAACCGGATTACCCGCATTGATCGATAAATTAGATTGACAATAAGCCAAGTAGAATGGAAATGACAAATATTAAATTTGTTAATTAAAATAAAACCTAAAAATTTGCGAGATTAATCGATAGTGTTATTTTTTTAAAACTAGTCAAATTATAATAACTCGAGTTTGAACTCAACGGTTGCCGACGTTTTTTACAAATGCTTAAACATTGTCTGTTTCTGGTTAAAAAAGGCGGCAAAGCCGCCAAAGTCAAATTTGAGTTATTATAATTCCAATGAATATGAAAAAATTAAAAACGAATTAAGTGAAAATTGGAAAAATTCAAAAGTTTGAATTAAGTTGGATGAAAATTTGAAAAGTTATGCTAACATTCGAATCAAATCGGAATTTAGAATTGAATCATAACACAGAAAATTCAATTTAAATCAGTTAAAGATATATAGTTAGAGATAAATTCAAATCCCAAAACGAAAATTGGATTTGAATCAATTAAGCACAGTAAAAGTAGCATAACTCTACCAGTACAAAAACGTGGGTAAAAGAATATCAAAAATGACAGAACATTGAACATAAAACAGAAAACAACGACTATATTATTCATTAATATATATAGGAAAAAATAAAAGTTTGTAAATCAAGCTATTCAATTTTTTCTTAAATAATAATACAGAAAGTTAAATTCGAATTGGTTAAAAATTTGAATTACAACAATTAAAGTTAAATTCGGTGATGAATTCGAATCACAACACAGAAAGTTGAATTCGAATTGATTAAGAACAGTAGAAGTAACGTAACTTTCCCAGTACAAAAACGTGAGTAACAGAATACCAAAAAATTGCAAAACAGAACATAATACATAGAAAACTACGATCATATTATTCATTAATATATAGGAGAAAATAAAAGTTTGTGAACCAAACTATTTGAATTTTTCTAATATGAAAGGGCAATTGACTAGAAGATTGCTAGTCAGGATAGCTGAGTCTTATCAATAGTGCGAATAGTGTCACCTCACATACCTGTCACTGGAGCCTCGTTGACATGAGTCTCTCAATGGACATCTTTCAACTTTTCTCACTCTCTTTATCGCTCTTTTTTTCAATATCACATACTTAAATTCAATATCCTTTGCTCTTCTATTCACTTTCAATTTCTCTCACTATTACTCTCATCAAGACCACGCGCGCCAACTTGTCACCTTCGATTGGTGCACCAAGTTTCTCAAGTTCTCAAATTCACTCTATTATTTACTCATTTGATATATATATTTTTCAAACTTTTTTCAATCTATCTAATTTCATCTTTTTCTCACTCCTTCCCTCTTTTTATCTGTCTATTACTCATTTACTTTTTTCTATTTTTATACTTTATTTAGTTTTTTATTTACTACCTTTTCTATATGTAAAACCGCAATTTCAAATATTTCTATTTAGGTGAATTACATATCTTGATTTGGCAACTTTGAATATATTAATTTCTTCATTTTTGCCTTATTTTATATATAAAAATATATTTATTATGTTACACATTTTTAATGCAACTGATTCACATCTAACATTTTTTGTTATAATTTAAATTCATTACAGATTCGAATCTAAACTTTCACTATTGGGATTCAAAATCTTAACCAATTCAAATCTAACTTTGGTTGTTGTGAATCGAATTTTTAAACGATTCGAATCTAACTTTAACTATTGTTATTCGAATTCATTACCGATTCGAATCTAACTTTAATTGTTGTGATTCGAATCCTTAATCAACTTGAATCAAATTTTTTGCAATTTTAAAATTTGAATTTGAACTTGGAGGCGTTTTGAAGTTAAATTTCTCGTTAAAAAATTATTATAATTATTTTAAAATTTGTAAATAAAGACATAATTTGTTTTAATTTTTATAAATTAAATGATTTATTGTTTTAATTTTATTGTGGTTCGTTTATCAAGTTTATTTATCTACTTCAATTTTCATAAATAACATTATATTATAAAGTTAAGTAAAGTTTCAAAGGAAAGTGGAATCAGAAGAGATGATGCCAGTGACGATTAGGACTCGCGGCCAATCTGTGTCTGGGGAAGCGGGCAAAGTGTCTTTTGGTTTTCGCGGGGAATCGTTTTGCATGTCTCAATTGGCTAATCGACATGGCTCATTAGTTTTCATTAAAAACACCCAAGGTTGGGACATCTCTCTTTCCTCTTTCTCACACTGTATTTTTGTTTTCACTCTCTTTCTCTCACTTTCTCTCTCTCCTTCTCTCTCTCACTTTTTCTCTCACTCACTCTCCTCTCATTTTCTCTCAATCTCTCTTACTCTCTTTTACTCTTTTCACTCCCACTCTCCCTCTCTATCTCTCTCTTTCTCTCTTTCTCTTACTCTCTCCCTTTTTTCTCTCTCTCTCTTTCTTATTCTAATTTTCCTCTTTACTTTTTTTACGAATTCACTCAATCTCACTTTTACTTACTATCTATACTTCACTCTAACTATCTCTCTTTTTCTCTTTCACTTCCATTTATCTGCATAGACGCGCTTCATTTGAACTAAAATTACCGAAACTTCATAATGTTGTTTGTCAAAGTATTGGCCACTGCAACAATATCAAATTTAATTTATAATATAAAAACTGTTAAATAAACAAAATTATAATTAATATTTGAGAAATAATTATTAATAATGTAGAAATATTTACAAAAAGACGGCGCTAAAAAGTCGTTTATTTTGTAAATAAACGGCGGAAAAGCCGCTAAAGTCAAACCCGAGTTATCATATTTCAAAGAAATAAGCAAAAATTGGCATCAAATCGATAATGAATTCGAATCACAACAACAAAAGTTGGATTCTAATTGTAAAAGTAGTGTAACTTTCACAATACAACAAAAAAATGGCAAAGAACAAAAAATGCCAGAACATGGACATAGAACATAGAAACCAACGATCATATTTTTCATTAATATATCGAAGATCTGTATTTTGTTGTAAGATTGTATTTTTTTACAATTTTTTAAAATTCAATTTTTACCCCAAAAATTCCGAAATATTTTATCTTGTCACACTCTGAATTGGCATTATTATTAGATTTACAAGATGAATCTGAAAGAGAGAGTAAATGGGCAGAAAGTAAATTTTGGTCGAATCACATTTGGAAATGCCGTTGGCAATTGAAATGCTCTTTCTCTTTCTCTCTTTTTCTCTTGTTCTGTTTCCATCTCTCTCTTTTCTCTTTTTCACCCAAAGTTTAAGTAGACCATTGAAATCGATGCGCAAGCTGTGCATTTTATATCACCATCATCATTTAAACCTTTTTAATGTAGTGTTGGAGAGTGCAATAAAATATTTAGTGGCATGAGTGTGTGTGTAATTTATGCATGCTTATGTGATTCAATGCATTTAAATGCATAAATATCTATATATAGATTTATGTATGTATGTATTTGTATGTATTCAAATTATTATTATACAACAAATAGGTGCATTTAAAGGGGGGTAAATAGGAAAGAGAAAGAGAGAGAGAGAAGTGGCAAATAAATTTGCAAAACCCTCTCTCTCTCTCTCTCCCTCTCTCTCCCTCTCTCTCTCTCTCTCTTCCGCTCATTCTCTTTATTTCTCTCTCTCTTTTTCTTTTTCTACCAGCAAGTGAGTGAACGATGGTTTACTAGTATTAGTGAAGTAGATGTTGAATGTGAATATGCAAAGTAGAAAGATGGAATTGGTTTTCCCCAAGTTCGAGTTTGGCCATTTCGCTAGAACACTTTCAAAAAACAAATTTGGTCCAATCAACAATAGTTGCGAGTTGTCCACCGGAGTTGCAACTCAAGTGGAATAATTCAAGCCTCTGGTTAATCTGCACTCACAAACTGCATTCCGGTCTAGTTATGTACTCATGTTTGAGTTCTCTCTCTCTTTCTCTTTCTCTCTTCCTCTCTCTCCCTCTTTCTTTCTCTCTCTCTCTCTCTCTCTCTCTCTCTCTCTCTTTCTCTCTCTCTCTCTCTCTTTATGTCTATCTATCTATTTC
This sequence comes from Papilio phestus, assembly GCA_018231625.1. NCBI lineage: Eukaryota > Metazoa > Arthropoda > Insecta > Lepidoptera > Papilionidae > Papilio > Papilio phestus. Next base: position 5,886 of record DVQH01001873.1, on the reverse strand, counting down.
AATTTTTATAATGAAAATTAATTTTACATACAGTGATGACCGACCGGAAAAGTGAGAATCATGGGAGTTGCAAATAAAAAATATATATAAGAAATTCACAAACTACGTAACAATTCAGCTATTTTTAATACAGAAAACAAAAAGAAAACCAAAGCCAACAGTCATGTTTATGTGTAAAATACATTTGTTACGATATTTGTGAATTAGTAATCTATGTTTTATTCACTACTCTGAGAATCATAAAGTAAGAGAGATAGATAAATAGATAAAATGAAATTTAAAGAAAAAAGAAAGAGGTAACAAAGAGAAAAGAGAGAGAAAGTGAAATAGAGCAAGTGAGAAAGACTGTGAGTTAGACAAAAGTTAAAGTAAAGCAAGTGAATGTAACCGAACATAGACAGTACTCGTACTCGGACACAATTCACTTGGGGGAACAAAAAGACAAAACTATTTTAATCGAACAACTTTGTTTGTCATTTGCAAACTTTTTCTAATCTTTGAAATCTCTATTCCCCTAGCTCTCTTTTTCTCACTCTCTTATTTTACACATGTACATATTTTGTTATTTCTCAATCTTTATTTTTATAAAAATAATTGTTATTTTTCAAGTTGTTTGTTTCTTATTTTTGTTCTCATTTCACAATTTTTCTTATATATTAACAAAAAATATTTCTATTTTTAATGTTCTAGGTTCATGTTGGGGCATTTTTCGTTTATTGCCATACTTTTTGCGCATGCGAAGTAAGATTTGAATTCTTAACCAATTCGAATACAACTTTGAGTGTTATGATTCGAATTCTTAACCGATTCAAATCTAACTTTGAGTAGTAAGATTTTAATTTTTAACTAATTAAAATTAAACATTTAGTGCTATAATTCAAATTCACAACCAATTTAATTTTAATTTTTTGTGTTATGTTTCAGATTATTAACCTATTAAAATTCTGATGACTTTAGTTAGACGTAGTCGGCTTTTCCGCTTTTTTCGCAAAAGGCAAACGACGTTAAAGCGGTAAAAAATAATTGATTAATATATATTTTGGTTTTCTCGTTTTTTTGTCTCCGCTAACTTGTTTTTTCTACTTTTGTCTACGTAAGCATTTTTTGGAATACAATACAAAAAGTTTTAATTTGTATTTCCCTCCTAATGAAACCAACACATCCATTATTGAATTGGGGAAAATGCAATTTAATTTAATTTAATTAATACATTTGTGTGGTAAGTATTTTTGGGTTGTTATTGTAGTATTTCAAAATCTTAAAATATAAAAAACTTGAAAATTAATTTAGGAGTAATATAAAATCAAACAATGCCAAATGAAATAGGTAGAAAAATTTTGCACTAAATCAGTGGCTGTAGGTGCAAACAAGAGAGAGAGAGAGGAGAAAAAAGACAAAGAAAATCCCGCAGGCAAAATGTCGATTTTGATTTGTATCAAATTAGTACACACAATAAGAGTATATTTTATGGTTAGTTTGATTCCAATGTAAAATATAATATAAAATAATATAAATAAATTATACTAAATATACAGAGACACAAGTGAAAGTTGAATTTCTTTTCTTACTTTACTTGTTTAAATTCTAAATAGAAAGTATATATTTATTTTTCTTAAAATCCAGTTTTTTAATAACAGAATAAAAAATTTTATTTTCTTAAAACTTGATTATCACAATCTGAGGTTTGATAAAGTGAAAGGTGGCATTTTAAATCAAATTTTTTTTAGAATTTATTGTGTAAACATTCAACTAAATGAATGCACACAAACCTAATTTAGTAAACAAAAACAGAAAAAATCAATGAAGTTTCAACATTGTTATAAATAAATAAATATCTTAATTTAATTTACTTTATCTCACCGTTATTTTGATGTATAATATAATAGTTTATTGCTGACACTAGGCAGTTTATCTCTTAGTTTCCTTTGGAAAGCGTCAATTGACGAATTTAAATTGGAATACATTTTGGTTTAGTTTTATTTTAAATTTAACCAACAACAACCAAATTTCCATAGCAATATATTATAATAAATATAAATTTATATATTTATCATGTGTATATATAAATCAAGCAATAAATTTACCAATATTGACTTTATAAATTGTACAAAGCAGTGAAACAAACGTGCAGGAGAGAGAGAAAGATAAAGAGAGAGAGAGAGAAATAATAAGAGAGAGAGAGTGAGAAATAATAAGAGAGAGAGAGAGAGAAAGATAAAGAGTGTGTGCAAGGTAAAATAGGTGCAAAGTTGTCTTTCTTTACTATTGCGGAATATAATATATCCCGTTGTTTGAGGTTGCTTGGAGCTTATAAACTAACTTTCTCTCTCTCTCTCTCACTCTCTCTCTCTCTCTCTCTCTCTCTCTCTCTCTTTCTCTCTCTCTATCTCTCTCACTCTCTTTTTCTTTCAGTCTCTTTTTTCACTCTTTCTTTCTTTAACTCTCTCTCTCTTTCTCTTTCTCTTACTATGTCTCTCCAAACCTCCCGCAATTTTATTTGCAAATATATTTGATTTACACACCGCGACTACGCGTGATACATTAAACTTTCACATGAATTTTGTATATGTTAATAGAAGCAACTTTATTGTCAATTCAATTCATTTTATTTTGCACGAAACAAACAAAAAACAAATTTTGATTCACCTCCAAACAATCCGGTCACTGATTTATATATATCAAAAATAGAGGCATTAAATCCAATTGTTTTGAATGTGAATTATTTAAAATAAAAATATTTTAATATTCACTTAATTGTTGATGTTTTGACTAAATTTTTTAAAATTATAACTATAACACACACTCATTTCGTTTTCCGGTGTTAGTGGCGAAGCAGAGTGAAGAATAAGGAACCGTACATAGAGAACATAATGTCACTCACCTTTACTCTGCTTTTGCCACTCTCCTCCAGAAATAAAATAAGTGTGTGCAATGATTATAACTCAACGGTTTTAAATGGATTTCAATTATTATTAACTTAATAATAGTAGATATTCATTTTAATATTTATACTTTTGACTTATAAAAGTATATAACCTGTTGAAAATATGATTTAAATTTAAATATTTTTCTTAGAAATGATTTTATTTTGATTTGCACAATTGACAAATAGTACAAAATGCTAATTTAAAAAAATTGAAAAATAATGTAAATCCAGGATAATCTGCAAGATTTTGAATGATTTATTATTATTTTTGCTGACGTACTTGGAAATTGATTTAGGAAATCACAGTTTGTCAATTGCCCAACATGATTGAAAACAGTTGTTTTCCACAAGTGCATGGTACTCTGGTGCAACACTTCAAAGAACAATTGATTTGTGTTTGAGAGTAAAATCTTATACTTTATCAATATTTAATTCCATTAAAGTTTAAAATTGAACAAACACCCACACACGCAAAAACAAGAAAATTAAATTTCAAAAGAAGAAACAATTAAATTAATGTCACTTTTTATAGTAAATTGTGTCGTGTTGTTCAAGTTATTTAGGGTCAAAAACGAATAATATTTTGCCATTAATAATGTAAAAGTGAAATGAAATTTTTTGAACATAAAACTAACGATCAATACAAATAAACATAAAAAATAATAATTTAGTTATAATTTATTTTACTATCATATGATATAATATCCAGATTTTTTCAAAGTAAAGTAGCACTTTAACTATTGAATAAAATTAAAACTACCAATCGTATAAAAATTTATATGTTTGAATAAATCGTGTGTAAGTGTATCGAAGGTTAACATTTTCGAGCCAATTTAAAAAAATAAGAAATAAAACATGTTTTTATGATTATGATTATCAATGATAGCTGGAGAGGGGTTTTAGAGAGAGAGAGAGAGAGAGAGAGAGAGAGAAGGAATGATAATTCAAAAGTCACAAATACATAAATATATATATAAATACAATTTATGGGTTTTTATATATACAATTCCAAGTTTAAGATGGTGAGTGCTTTAGTTGGGGGCACATTGAAACGAGAGGTCGTTTTTAAAATGTTGTTGAGAGGAAGTAAGATAAAGAGAGAGAGAGAGAGAGAGTAGGAGAGAGAAAGTAAGAAAGAAAGAAAGAAAGAGAGAGAAAGTAAAAGAGAGAGAGAGAGAGTAAAAGAGAGAAAATTAGAGAAATAAAGAGAAAGAGAGAAATAAAGTGAGAGAGAGGTGAAGGAAAGTTGTTAGAATGATGCGATAAATCAACATAGTAAGAGAGTGAGTAAAGAGGGAGAGAGAGAGAAAGCGAATGGGTTTTTTGCCGAGTGGAAATCAGAGTCATGATGAGTGTGCCATTTGGAGCACCAGTTGTGGTCAGCTATTGATACTGTCGTTTTTAGGCTTCACTCTATCTATTCTTTCGATAGTGTGTTTCATTTGGATCGTTTTCTCTCTCTCTTTCTATTTCTCTCTCCTACCCTCTCTTTATTTCATTTATATCTTATTCCAACCATAACGTTATCCCTCTCTTTATATATATTTATATGTAATATAAAAAATAAAACTGCCAATCTGTCACAAGTAGTAGTGTGGTTTCTGTTGTTCTTGAAATCTTTGAAAACAAGCAAATTTATTCCAAAATAAACTAAATGTAGTTAGAGTAAGAGAGAGAGAGAGAGAGAGAGAGAGAGAGAAAGAAGGGGGGTAAGTTAAGTAGGTTTGAAATAAATCGCCAGTGGGACCAAACAAATTGCACAATGCGCAAATCACAGCTTGCCGGCCGGTTTTGGGGTTGTTTTGGGTTTTATTTTTGGGTTCGGTTTTTGTTAGTCAGCTGGTCACTTGACCGGTGCTGATTGAGCCCGATTTAGCTCGTTTCGTTTAGTTTCGCCTATCTTGGTTTTGGTCAGCACATCCCGATCGGTCACTGATTGGCTTTCGATAAGCTTTGAGTGAGTGAGTGAGTGAGAGAAAGGGAAAGATAGAAAAAGTGAGAGAGAATAAGAGAGAGAAGATAGAATAAAAGAGAGAAGAGAGAAATAGAGAGAGAGAGAGAGAGAGAGAAAGGAAGCTCCAAAATGGACCATTTGCAAGCCAAACACGAACCAGATGTGTGCGATTTGCCTATATTACTCAATATGGCATTTTTGCAACCGGAAAATACCGACACAGCCCAACCACATTTCCTCATGGCATAATTGATGTTCATTGTTTTGTTTATACTTAAGTTGGAGTTGGAGTTTAAGCAATTGAGATAATCAAAAGTATACTTTACATGTTATTTTCGTTCTCCCTCTCTCTTTCTCTCTCTCTCTCTTTCTATTTCTCTCTCTCTCTCTTTCTCTCTCTTATTTGCTTACTTAATCCTTTTATTTCAATAATCAACATCTTTAGTGATCCGATCTATTACTATTTATTAAGTGTATATCTAGATATATGTCCTATATATTAATGAATAATATGGCCGTGGTTTTCTATGTTCTGTCATTTTTCTCTCACGTTTTTCTACTGTGATTCGAATTTGTTACCAATTCGAATCTAGTTTTCACTGTTTTGATTCAAATTTTTAACCAATTTGAATTTAACTTTCTATGTTATGATTTGTATTTTATTCCGATTCTTTTCGAATTTTGTGCATAAATTTTCGAATTCTCCGTAAATTTGATTTGTAATTTGAACTTTTTAAATTTGAACTTTAATTTTAATTTGACCTTGGCAGTTTTGTCGTCCTTTTTTACAAGAGCCAGACGGAATTTTAGCGTTGGTCCTCTTGTATAAATATATATACATATATATATTAACTAATTTTTATTTTAAATTAACAATAATTACAAATCTAGACAGCTTTGTTATTAGTATTAGTTTATGTTTTTGTTTAATAAATTGTCAACAAAAAAATTAAAGGCGCGTATCGCAGCTGGCCTATCGGCCAGCGGCAAATAGAGAGACTCGGTG
>DVQH01001872.1:0-11309 GCA_018231625.1 Papilio phestus | reverse complement strand
TACATTATATATGAGAAAATTTTGATGGATGGATAAAGGATTTCGATGAAATTTGGTATAGATGAAGGGATAGTCTGGAAGAACAAATAAGCTACTTACTTTTGCTTTATTTAATCCCATGCGGGCGGAGTCTCGGGCAAAAGCTAGTGCATCTATAAACATTTTACTGCCTTAGAGATTACTGCTTTACAAAACTTTTTTGTCTTATGTTTCATTGCAGCAGTCATTTTTTCCCTAAAGTTTAAACGAAGAGCAAATAATCTTAAACCAAATAAACAAATACGTTAAAAATATTACCATTGCAAAGACACAGAGAAAAAACAAATCAAAGTGTACGCTATCAAAAGAGCGTTCATTGTCAGTGTCAAATTACAAGATTTCCGTTATAAGAATAGACCAAAAGTGTCGCATTCATAGTAGGGAGGTGTGTACACAACATACATGCCAGGCATACACGGACTTGGCAGTGGCTGGACGGAGAGTAATTAAAAGTACAACATTATGTAAAAATACTTTTATGTAATGCGCATAGATGTTTTCTAATGTGAAGAAACCTGGACATGATTTTTCTATTTGACCTTAGGGTATTTACACGTGTTTATTAAAAGCAAGATTTCTTGGTGTAAATGAAAAAGGTATCGTAATTGTCATTTTACTAGCTTTGGCCCGCGACTCCGTCCCCGTGAAATTAAAAAAAAAGAACATAATTAGTGGCCCATGTTTTCTTTGGACTTCATATATTCCAAATTTCATCAAGATCCGTTCAGCACTTTAGGCTACAAATTTTAACAAACATTCATCCATCTCTACTTTCGCATTTATAATATTAGTAAGATAAGGTTAAATTACTTTATTCCTTGTATGTATTATATAAGAAATTGTGTCTATTTAGTGCGCGGGCTGTCCTTCATAATCACTTATTTCTTGTATATGAAGATGTAAAGACAATTGACAAATCTGTATAGTTTCATACTATAAATATTTATAGTGTGAAACTATTCATATTATGGCATTCAATCTCGTTCAAAGACAATGTGTAGTTCATGACGTAGACATCATGCGCTTTGCAGAACACGCTATACTATTTCTGTACCAATGGATTCGGACAGTGGCCAACGTCAGACTTTGTATCGATGAGACCAGCGGACGTATAAAATTTTTATGGCAACATTTTGTAGCATTTACATCAATGTTACTTGCGTAATTCGTAATTTCAGTAACATTAAGTAAATAAATATAACATTTTTCTTTTACCGATTTTTAATATTTTTTCTTGTAGTTTTTTTTACAAAATTCATAAGGATAAATACTGGAAAGGTTGCGAACATATGTGACATAGTTTCACGAAATATTTACTATTTTTTATTAAAGTAATACATAGGCAAGGCACGTTGAACAAGTGCTTGTTATAAATATTGAAATTTATTAATATTTGATAGTCCCCAAAGTAAATCCCGTTAACAGATATTGTACATTATCATGTTTAGAACTGATAATTAAGGAATGTTATTGATTAAGCTAATATAAGTCTAGACATAGAAACATTATTTCAAGATCAAGGATTAATTATAAGTAGTCTGTGACGATTCCAAGACGTTACTAACGTCACCTGTTTTATTTTCATAAAAAAAATCAATAAAAAACTATTAAAAAACGCATTCTTACCTTCACAAAATGCAAAGACGATTTGATATAGCCCTAAAATTGTCAAAATTTGATTATTCATTTCCATGCCATTGTAAAATCGTGAGAAGGTACTAGGGTCACATAAATCCTAGACGACGTCGTTCGACTCGACCTGAGATTACATAGGCCGGTCGTGGGCCATAAGTTGCGGTGTGCCCCATTTGGAGGACATGTGCCCAACCGGCTCTCAATTATCCGGCATGAACCTATTGTGTACTGCATTCTCGATATATTTAGAATTTGGCAGCTGATCATAGATATAGGATAATGAAAAACTAGTACCTAGTAAGGGTAGAGTAATTGTCTATTTTATTTATTCTGCATTTCAATGCAGTGGTAAAATGTAAATTTAAGTCTACTATTTGAGTTATGTAAATCATTTGATTTTAAATTTTCTGGCTTGACGCTTTTCTGGCAACTTTTCAGGGGGTACAAAACGTTTTTCATTTTATTTTTGAAGCTGAATAGAATCATTCATCTCCTAGATTCATGTCGGTGTATTAGAAAAGGGCCATTGATTGTGATAGAGGTAGGTGGCAATAACACGATACCCCGACCGGTTCCCTTAGCCAAGCGCATTCCGTCTACTTGCTGTACTATGCCTACCGGGTTTGCTTTTCGTTCAATTTGCATCGCGTGTACGCTGTTCTTGTTTTCCTCGAACACTTGGCACAAAGAGCGATATATTATGCGATTTACTTACCTGGCAGACAGCTCACTTATAATTAATTTCGTCGTGCAACAAACTGACATTACGTGTTTACTGAACAAAGCCCTCAATTATAAGAAGCACAATGCATTGATTATTTCAAAGGAAATTCTCTTAGAAATTGATTGTTTTTAGTATGAAAAGTTGTTTAAAACTTCACGAAAGTACCAGTTTTAAAATACTTCAACTCAAGAACACATGCTCGTAAAATAACTGTCGATTATTCTTCTGTGTTGTGAATGTTGTAATTTTAAAATCTTTCTAATAATAATTACAAACGGTTGTCAAGCACTTTCTATCCATATATTTTGGAACTAAATACAAAGCGAAATTGTTTTAAAATAAATACTTGCATGATTTTAGATTGCGGACGTTATTTTATCAGTAAGTATTATTGCTATGGAGATATCGATTGCCTGCTGTAGTTTATTTCTGTTGCACCCAGATTACTTGAGATACTTGAGCCTGTTTCACGATCAGACAATTATGCAAACAAAATATCACGATATCTGTATTCGTCTGGACTTAGTTGCGTTTGGTTGAGTATAGTTAAAAACGAATTGTTTGGTATTTTCTATTTTATTGTCTTAGCTATGAATGAGTTAGAAAAAAGTCTTTATATGCTGTCATATTTCAATATTCAATATTCAAATCAGTATCTTGGGCCTTTTATTTTGAGAGCCTTAAATCATATTTTCAATGTGATATACATTTTTTAGTCGCGGGCACAAACTAGGACATAATAAACACTTAATATTTTATCTTCTTTTTGGATTATTCCCAATCGTCACCCTGCGATGTCCCTACGTGAGGACAGATGAGAATAAAAAGTTTCATCCGTACCACATTTTGTGATGAGGGGACGGTTGGAACTTATTTTATTTTATAATGGTTTCCTCTGTCACCTTATTGGTGATAGTGGGACTAAAAGGTGAGGCGAACGAAACTTTTTATTCTCACGTAGGAATAGAGCGGAGTGACGGTTGAAAATAATCCTTTTTTTTGACCGACTTCCCAAAAGAAGGAGGTGCTCAATTTGTCTGTATGTTTGTTTTCTCAATTGTAGTAAGTTTTTCTAACATTTTCTTCCATTAAGTTAGCTATAAAATAACAGACACTTCTAACAGTTGCGTCTTGATAGTTAATTATGACTTACACATTTCTTACTTCCTAAGAAACGACCCATTTTATTGCTAGCTTATTAAAGGTACAGGTTTCCAATACCGTTGTAATTTAATGTTCAACAAACTCATCTCATGATTAACATAATAAATCATATTAGAAAGTTCCGACCACACGTAAATTGAAGCTATAAGCTTCTTGTAACCTTACCTTTTATAATATTACTAGCTTTCGCCCGCAGCGTAATTTAAAAAAACAAAAACAAAAGTGCTATGTTTTCTTTTAGACTATCCTCTACATCTACACCAAATTTCATTGAAATCCGTTCAGTCGTTTAGGCTACAAATTCTAACAATCATCCATCCATCCATCTAAACTTTCGCATTTGTAATATTATATTAAGTATGAAGCATGATTAGTATGATTTACTGTTTGTTTAAAGTCGTGTACTCATCGATTTTAATGATTGTAAGGACTAATACAAACGAAATAATTGATAAAAGTAATATTTACAACTAAGAAAGCATTGCTCAGTATTTTATTGTTATAGATACACTTATGAAAACATCATTAATGTGCCAATTCTGCAGTTTGGATGTCTGTATTAAATTTTACTTTTTGAAAAAGTTCCCTAAAGCTGTTTTGTTAAAATTCAAAAAGATTGACTTCTTGTCTTATTAATTACCTTGATTATTTTCTGTTGCATTTTTGCAGAAAATTATCTATATTGATTTAACGTTAAAAGCTGTTATTTCAAACCATTTAGCTTTGCAATATTTTTCAGACTTTGTCATGCTGGAAATTGTATAGTAATGCGAACATTTAGCTGTGAGAAGGATTAATGCCTTTCTTGTCCTACATTATAATCAATGGCGTAGCCGACCCTTATTTGTGTATGAGTCCGTTGAATAATTTAGTGATCGATATTCTGTATCTCTGGAGCACCCACGCACCCCGCAGCGCTCCATTCATCATTCTAGAACCATCAGAAAGGATCCTATTTTATGTCGTTACCCGCAAATTGTGAATTCCGCCAGTTTGTAATTAACCCATAAAAATTGTAAACAGCCGAAATATTTTGTCACTTAGTAAAGATTCATCTTTCACATTATATTTGGTCGTGGCAAAATATCACGGAACTTTGTTTTAAATTAATCGGCAAAAAATGTAAAATACAACAAGTTACTCTGTGTATATATATTATATTCGATATGCAATTTGCAGACTTTACGCAGTTTACGTAGGTAAATTACAAAATGACAGCATTCACGGTCGGTCGGTGACAATGCATACTCCATTGTTATTTGAACCTTCAGTAATAGGTCATAAGGTCAATAATTATTTTTATTCATCCTGATGCCCCATAATACGGATAGATAAAGCGATTTGCTTCTATTTTGGGCACAGTTGCAGTTGAACTCTATCGACTTTGATAAATTATGGGGTTGGGGATGGCTTAACAGTTTTTATAATTGTTACGTTAGTGTTTTTGTCCTCCAATTCTTTAAATGAAATTTGAACTTAAATATGTTATTTTGTAAAAGAAATCAATCAAGTTTAGTTGGAAATAAAATTAAGCATTGACTTTGGGCAAAGATTTTTCTAATACCTACACACAAGTTTACTACGACCCTAGATTTCAGTATTTATTGTTTTCATTGTTGAGGTATTTTGATATAAGTAGTTAGTGATGTTCTATGTTTTTTACGTACTTAAAATGAATTGAAAGTTCAATTATATTGGGATTGGAAAGCGCACTTGATAGATTTCTCTAGTGATAGCTCATAGAAAATCTTGCGGTCCATGTGAAATTAATAATACTGAAGTAATATAATACTAGGTGATATTAAATTAAAAAAAAATTGTAAAAGGTCTAAACTAAAGATATTGTGAAACAAGCTGTAGTTATAGCTTTCGATAAACAAACAAGATAATTGACAATGTAGGTGAAAATTGCAATGAAATATGTATCATACTTGCAAAAGATAACAGTTAGGTTAAAGGTAACTTTGTTTTAAATTCTTTTTAGAGTAATTGGTGTGAAACAATCGTTTTGATACCTTTCTGGGATTGAAAGATTTCCATACATTGGTCATTTTAAGTGTTAAAAGACCGTAAGACAAGGGCATAAACATCGCCATTACTCTTTAATAATTAATTAACTAATTATTAATAAATGATATAACTAATACCGGTTCGTAATGTGTTTGTTTACAGCAAATTAGTTCACTATATGTTTGTTTACAAATTCAATTAGTTTATTTTATTTACAATGTGTCTGGATGATCATTGGACCCATTTTCACATTAATATTCAATTAACCTATTTTGTAAACTTCTTATAATCGACATGAAAAGGTTTTGAAGAAATTTACGTGTTTGTGAAGAAATTCCACTTGATAGAATGGTACATTCTAGGATTGATGTTATTAAAAAAATTACATAAAGATACCTTTCTATGGCAATCTAATTAAAGGCTTACGGCTAGTTTGCGGGGTCGACATAATGTTAAACTTGAAGCGTCAATAGCTCAGTGGTTAAAGGTCGCACTGCATAAGGTCGTGGGGTCGAATACACATTTTTGTATTTTATTTTTAAATAGAATTCAGTGTGAGCCAAACTTATTTTCTTTGTAGTAAAAATGGTCAACTTAGCGCATTATATTTAAATATGAAATTTGGTTAAGAAAACAATTACTGTATTGAAGTGGTAACATTTTAAAAGTTAGTTTTAACTATTTAATGAATGATTTATTAATGTTTAGATATTTTTCTCGTTTATTATGTATAGTTTAATTGTCAGTGTTGTGGTTATGTACCGGTTATATACGTGTGGCTGCGCCGAAGGGCACCATCCCATCACTAGCGCGCCTCGTGCGTCGCACGCAGCGACCGCGTGCATATACATTTGTATTTACTGTGTTGTAATGCATAGCATCACCTATCATCTTAATCGATATTTATCACTACGTAATAATGTTAACAAAACTTAATGAGGCGCATTCGGTGATTAATATTTACAAATTGGTCTATACTTAGCGAGGAGCGATGCGCGAGAGCAGGTTTTCTATCATTCGCGCCCAACGTTCGAACGGAGTGGTCGTGCGCGGTTCGGTAAAGTTTAACATCTACCCTCGTTAACTTTTAAACACGCGATCGATGAGTGACAGTTATCAATAGTGGTTGAATTGCACAAATAATGTTCGTAATCTGCAAGTAAACAGTAGTGTTACTCAGTCTGTACTGGGTGTGGCTGTGCTAGATGGATCATTGTGAACAGAATAGTGAATACTCGCCGGGTATCAATATGTCGCTGGAGCAAATGCCGGTTCTCATAAAAAAGGTAACATTGTTTATCGATTGATTACCCATCACTAAACTTTCCCAATTTGAATCATGATACATTCTTTTGGTTGGAGGTTTTAATCGATTTAATTAAATTTCTCTTTTAAGTACATTTAAAACTTTAATTAAATATATTATTTTACTTAAGTTTACTTGTCCGTTATTCGATATATTTAAATAAAGTGAAAATATAGTCAAACAAAATGCTCAGCGAATGGCGCTTGGTGACTGCTAATTATTTATTTTTACTTCGTTAGGTAATCTTTATATTGGCAATGCTGGTGCTAGTTGAGATGTTTCTACACCCAATATAATGTGACTTCCCTGTCTATATTGTAACTTTATAATTTAAGTCAATATTCAGTTAAGTAACCTCACCTAAGTAGTTAATGCATCACTTTTCACTGCCAAGTTAACCTCGGTTAAACTAACATCGGACTTGACTAACTTTCTTTAAAAATTGACAAAGAGAAAAATTAGAACATAACATTTTGAATGGATTATTCATTTCTTTAAATATGTAACAATGGATGCAAGGTTTTGTTTATTTTTATATAACCTTGGAGAGAAAAATAGCACAGCAAAATGGTAAAAAACATGTGACTTCTTTCTTATGAGATAAAATATGTAGAAAGTAGGGATGGTATTGTTATTGCTTGAAGGTTAAAGTCGAAATGTCATAGAATCATACTTAGGATTTTTTGTGTATCAGTTGTAATGTACTAGTTTTTTCCCGAGACATCGTCTATGTAAAATAAGAAAAAACAATTAACCTATGTGTTCTTCTAGTCACAGTTCTATTTCTATACCAAATTTCATCCAGATTCATTATGTTGTTCTTAAGATACCTTCTAACATCCATCCATCCATCCAAATTTTCGTTGTTATAATATAAGTAAGATATTCTTGCATAGTGTAAGACCCTTGATTAGGGTATTAAATTATTAATACATTCTATGCTTGATTCCCATAAGTTTGGAGGTTTTTTTTATTGTAACCTGCTGTTACTCTGGAGAATCATAGTATCCCCGGAAGTTTTAACAATTGTTACCATGGGATATTTTTTCATTATGACTGGTAAATACGTGGGAACCGATACTTCGTCGCCGTCCGTGCCGATATGAACATTCTTTGGATACCAAACGAACAATGGTATTATAAAACATCAAACAATAAATTGCAAACAAATATAAATACACAAACATTCAAGAAAATCGTTTTTTGTCAGGGTTTTCTTTTTTTTGTTTTATAAACATACCTTAAATATCTGTATAAAATTTGCTATAACAATATACCAAACATGTTTAAGCGATACAATTTTATTATGATAGTTTGGTCCATAAATTGAAGACCAATTTAGAGTAGTTAAAACTCGGTTCTACGTAGTATGGTTAAAATAATTACTATAATTCACACTAGAATTATACAATTAAATGCATCTTTCTTTGAACGCACGCAATAAGAGTAAACGTATATAAAATAAATCTAAACTATGCAATACATTGTTGCAAATTGCACTTCACTTTAGAGTGATTTAGGGTAAAATGACACGGTGTGTAAAACGTTACCGGGAGCTACATATATTTAAATTGACCATCACTTACAAGCCCACTTATCCTATGGTAAAATTATAAGTTACTGTCTACCGCTAACTTCTATCGTATCATTATATCCACTCGACGACGGAATGAATAGCTTGGTATACACTAATCACATTGATAGATGACAATCGATAGGTCTCTTAGTACGGGATGTGGGAACGATATTCACGTATTTATGCGGTTTCTGTAACAGCGTGCGCACATCTGAAACTAAATTATCGCACAATTGTCAGTCGGGCTTTGATTCCTATGAGCTTAAATGGAGGTGCGCACACTACTCGATTTTTAGTTCTGCAAATAAACAGTTAATTGGCTGCGAAACAATCGACAATCGCAAAACAGTTGTACAATAGTTTAGTCAAAGGTGTGTGACTGCTCTAATAGTTAAAATTTACGTTTAACATTTTATAATTATGATAGCCTATGGATATTGTTAACGGAATAATGTCACTGGGTTTCATCAGCCGACTTCAACCATTACCGTGGGGTTCGTCCACTGGTATGTTTAAAATATTGTGGTCCTTCTATTTTTTCTAAGAAATAGAGACAATGATATGTTTTTGGACAGGTAATTCAGTAGTTCGAATAAGCGTACACCTTTTACCTTTACTAAAACGCAACCGAATGAGTTAACAATACTTTTAAATCTGTACTATAATAATATAATAAAGCGTAAACACACACTTCTTCGTGGTGTAGGATGTCCACAATCACAGCATATTTTTGAATAAATCTTTTTATTATAAAAAGCCCTACACTTACGACACGGTTTACGTTATATACTTTCACGCTATTAAACTTTAGGGACAAATAAATTGTAAAAAAAAGATTAAGTGGAAAAGGGACTGTAAACTACAATCTACATTAAGGAAGCAGGTTATTATGGTAACAGAAATTTTGACATTAGCAATCCAGAATTTGATAAATGTAAACAATAAAGAAAGTTTTTATAATTCCATGCGGATGAAGCCGCACGGGAACAGCTAGTTCAGTAATTGTACATGATATTCTAATGTGCCCTGAGGCAGCTTTCCAACAACACTTGAAATAACTCAATCAAAATCACGTATAAATATATTTTTACTTGTCATTGACCTCACATTGAGAATCCCGAAATAACTAGTCTCAGATCTGAAGGTTAGTATGCCTATCAATAAGGCGTGCATTTCGCACAACAAAACGTTTATCGCTGTTTATAAATTTTAACATTAAAACAAATGAATAATATATTTTAATTAATGATTGTAATAAAATAGGTTATGGAAAACATTTTGATCACTTTGGTGGTTTTAATTGATTATTTTAAAACAACTTTTCACAGTAAGTAAAAGATATTTGAATTATCAAAGAATTCAATCTTTATAGAGCTGATGATTGTGGGTTACCCTCCATTCTTCTTGTCTCTCTTGAAATATAACTTCGTAACACAGCGTAAAGGATGAAAAAAATTAAGTCTTGTACCTGATAATTGTTGAAAAGGACAGGCAAATCATGTTTTGTATACATTCGAGGGTCGTTGTTAGAATTTTATCTTTATGATATTTGGGATATGAAATGAGTCTAACAATGATAAAAATTACCGGATACCTTATCTAGTACAAACGAAAACCGATGTTATACTGATAGTGATAGTGTGATTACGTGTTCCCTAACAAGTCATTGTAATGATGAAATAATTATAGGTCATACGTAATTACGTCGATATAGTCTGATCTGTGAATTAACCTGTGATACCAAGTCCTTACGTTTTCTATAACACGACAAATGGGAACGTCTAATAGTGGAGATACCACTAATTAACTAAATAGAACAGATACTGGGAGCTTCTTCCCTTCAATGTTTACCAAACCGTTATGCAATCTTTAGTAGGAAACATACATATGACATATCAATTGTCTGTTGAATGAATTGGGTTACAACGTCAAAGATAACTAGGTAGGAGTGGGCACAATTGTCTATGATGGCCAATTTACAAATCATCGTTTTATATCGTAATTGGTAATAGTATCGTATGATTTCATTCAACAGGAAAAACTGTTGACATTGTTTGTTGTAAACCTTACTTCCTTCTTCCTTTAACTGAATTGTATGAACTAACAAATTAATTTTGACAGTCCACTTCAGGGACTCTCAGTTTTTGTATTGTAGACCCTTTAAATGTTACGACTTAAGCCCTGTTTTCTTTTCCAACTTATGAATCCTCAACTTTATTTCCCCATAATCTTAGATCGCTGCAAATCTTCTGTGGACTGGACAAATCAAATAGTCTTCAATAAGTTTCTTTGACTTGTATTCAAAGACCGACAGTTCAGTTTCCCAGACTGTTATGACATACGTACATCTGTTATGGGTTCATAAATTAAACAGGAAGGTAATTTAGGCTTCGATTTCATTTTTGATATGCTTGTTAAATCAAATAAAGTCATCATCATCGGAAATATCATGTAATTTCGAGGAATATGATGGAATAATTAAATATAATCTGCGTTGGCGTTTCTTGAATCTGCGTCACAGAATACCAACGATCATTACGTGCTAGTTACGCATCCACAGAAATTAACATTTATTCATTCCTTATAACATCTATGTTATAATTTCAGTTTAGAAATTACTATCTTTTGCTCGCGACTTTGTCCATGTGGAATTAAAAATAGTAAAAATCATAGCCTTTATTACTTACTGATAACGTAGCTTTTTAATGATGCAAGAATTTTTAAAAACGGCCCAATGTATTTTGAGTTATTACAATACATACAAAAATACATATCTCGCCACTTTATTACATTAGCATAGATTAATAATTTGTAATTAACACTATCTTCAAAGTTAAGAATATTTAGATAAGATT
>DVQH01001871.1:0-11311 GCA_018231625.1 Papilio phestus | reverse complement strand
CTCTCTCTCTCTCTCTCTCTCTCTCTCTCTCTCTCTCTCTCTCTCTCTTTCAGTCCAGTTTCAGTTATTTCTTTAAAGGGTGGGTTTTTGGAAATTAACAAAATACAAGTGATTGTACACGGTTGAAGTAATATGCAGTATGGTCGTTCGAGCAACATTTAATAACAACGTCTAATCAACGTTTGAGCATACTCATTGAGAGATTTAGATAGGGAGAAGAGAAAAGGAGAGTGAATCAATTGCATAAACGGTGTCTAAACGTATTTTTGTTTTTCCCAATGTTTTTTCTCCCACACTCTATCTATTTTTATCAGAGTTGTCTATAGACACATGTACATAAACTGTGCTCAACTCGATATGCTAGCTATAGCTACCTGAGAGCAAGATACAACCGGGTGGTATCCCAGTTAATAACGCTACCCACACCATCTCACATGAGTTATTACCTTCTCTGGTTCGCAGTCCTACTCGGACTTGTATCCTGTGTATTCTTCTATCTGCGCAAGAAGAAACAGGCTAGATTTGTGGCTGAATGTGATCGGCGTGGAATCAAATATGTGCCCATTGGCAACAATCTTCTGGCGGCAGTTTTGAAGCGTCGACAAGAGGATGAGATCAGGGAAGCGGTGAAACAACATGGTCCAGTGTTTGGCTTCTCCTTCCAGGGTACCTTGGCTGTGATGGTTGCTGAGCCCGAGTTGCTTCAAATTGTTCTTAGCAAAGAGTTTACCAACTTTGTTAATCGACAAGTAAGAATTATATTCTTAGTGAACACACTTAAAAAAGAATTCGTAATTTGGCAAAGTCTTTGAACAATTTCGAATTCGAAGTACTACCACGATTTTGAAAATATAAAATTTGTAAAAATAATTCAATTTACGAATTAGCAATTTTGCAAATTTAAAATTTGTAAATTGAATCATTTTTTATGAATTTTAAATTCGCAATATTCTAAAAATAGCGTTGGTATTTTGAAATTTACGATTTCGAAAATTCATTTTTTTAAATTCGTGAAATAGCGAATTCTTTGTTTAAGTGTGAAAAGATGAAAGAGAGAGAGAATGGGAGGAGATCAATTTGAATTTTTAGTTGTTAAATTCGAATTATTATTTTTATTCTATTTGATTTGAATTCAAATTTGAGTCTTACTATTGATTATAACATAGTGATTACAATATTTAATTATGTGTTTGTCTATATTTTTAAATCCTAATCTATTAAATTCTACATAAAACAGAAACTGGGTGTGAATGATCGCTTTCTAAGCAACATTCTCAGTGCAATCGAGGATGAAAAATGGAAACGAATTCGATCGATTGTGACGCCAACTTTTACGGCTGGCAAGGTGAGACGAATGAAACCTCTGGTTGACTGTGCTGCCAAGACACTGCTAGGCCACATGGATCGTTTTCTTCAAGATAGGTAAGTGTGAAATATATTTCAATCACAATACAGATTTTTACAAGACGGCCGGCGCTGTCTGCGTCTTGTTAAAAAAACGGTGGCAAAGCCGACGAGGTCAAATTTGAGTTATCATAATTCGAAGGGTTATGCAAAAAAATCGAATCGAATCGAGTGAGAATTGAAAAAGTTCGAATCAAATTGAATGAGAATTCTAAGAGTTATGCACAACATTCGAATCAAATCGAAACAAGAATCAAAGCATAACACAGAAAGTTAGATTCGAATCGGTTAAGAATTCGAATCACAACAGTGACAGTTAGCTTTGAATCGGTTAAGCACAGTGGAGAATTCGAAGATTTAGGCACAAAATTCGAACCTAATCAGAATAAAATTCGAATCATAACACGGAAAGTTGAATTCGAATCGGTTAAGGATTCGAATCACAACAGTTGAAAGTTATATTCGAATCGGTTAAACACAGTAGAAGTAGCGTAACTTTCACAGTAAAAACGTGGGTGGCAAAATACCAAAAAAATGACAGAACATAGAACATAGAAAACCACGACCATATTATTCATATCTAGAAGAAATGCTATTTTTTCCAAAATGAGTTACATTGGACTAAATATCACAAAACTTGATTGAAATTGAAATGCTTAATAATTAATTAGCGAGTGTATATAAGTCCACCAGTAAAATTTAAAGTTTTTTAAATAACACATTTAATTGAAAAACAACTTTGTATCTAGTCCAGTACAGTGTATGAAACGTCTGGCTGCAACGTTCACAATGGACACCATCATGCAAGTTGCCTTTGGGGTGCAGATCGACTCTCTAGCCGAGCCAGACAATCCAATCATCTCATGTGCCAACAAGATGCTCACTCTCGAACTCAAACCACTTGATCTGATGCGAGCATTTCTTGTTACTCTAATTCCACCACTTCACCGAGTACTTCCCTTTCGATTCAAACCGAAAGAGGTTGATTTTCTTTATAATTTTACCGGTGGAATTGTGGCGCAGAAACGAGCTGAACTGGCTGAGAAAAAACAATCCAGTGGTCAAAGTGTTAATGAGAACAAACCGAGCAATTTTATTGAGTTACTTCTGGAAGCCGAAGCTGAATTGACACAAGCTGATGAGAATGGCAAGAAGAGTTCTAAATGTAAGTGTGGAATTTTTTAAAATGATCACAAGAGAGAGAGAGAGAGAGAGAGAGAGGGAGAGAGAGAGAGAGCGAAAGAGAGAGAGAGAGAGAGAGAGAGAGAAAAGTAAATAAAGTTCTAACTTAGTATACTTCTAAGTTTCTAAGTCGAAAGACTGAATAAATTTGAATAATTAATTGTTATCTTTAAGGATGTTTTACTAAATTTAAGTATACACCTTTCTTTAAAATTAGAATAAGTTTTGCGAGAATATTACGAAAAAACATTTTTGTAGGAATAGATAATATCTAGAAAAGTCTAATATTTACGTTATTTAAGTCTAAAACGAAATAATATTATACTCAGAACTAAAATAGCTTAGTGAGTTGCATCATTGAAGTCCTGAGATTATGTTCTTTCAAAACATTCTGTATACACGAAGTGTTTAACACCCGGTTGGGTTTTAAAGGTCACTTTCGACCCAAAGCATTTTTGACAATTTTTAAAAATATGAAGCCCTTGACAAAAAATTTAAAATTTTTAAATAGTTTTTAAAAATTGGTTAAATTTTGAAATAAAAAATAATTAAGGTTTAAAAATGTTTAAGTTTTCAAGCTATAAAATAGTTTCAAAGGGTATAAAAAACACAACCTATCCGAGTGTTAAGGAATAAAGCTGTATGATGTGAAAATTCAGTTTTTACTTAATCAATTTTCATCTATTACATTTTATTATTATCACATTTTAGACATCACCAACGATGAATTGCTGGCCCAATGTGTACTCTTTCTCATGGCAGCCTACGACACGACAGCTAACACAATCTCGATGACATGCTACCATCTTGCACTTCATCCGGAAATTCAGGATAAGCTGTACCGGGAAATTGCCAGTACAATCCAAGAGTTGGCGAGTTCGGAGAGCACTTCCGGTGATTGCTACGAACAGATTAGCTTTGAGTCACTGGCAAGATTTGAGTACCTGGCAGCGGTGATCAACGAGACACTTCGGGTTTCTTCACCTGCCACCGGAATCGTCCGGTCGGCTGGAGCGGACTTTCACCTCGCCACTGCTGATGGCAAGATTCGGGTTGATCTCAAGAAAGGCGATCTGGTTAAGTTTCCTATCTACACATTTCACCGTGATGAGAGATATTTTCCTGAACCGAACCAGTTCCGACCGGAACGGTTTCTAGGTGAACCAACCTTTCACAAGTACTCCTATATTCCGTTTGGCGCTGGACCACGAAACTGTGTTGCGAGATCTCTTGGTTTGCTTGAGGCAAAGATTGCACTGATTCACTTGGTTCGCAAGTATCGATTCAGTGTGTGCAATGAGACGCTCATTCCGATGGAGTTTGATCCAAGTAATCCGTTACACTCGCCTAAATCAGTCAAATTGCATGTTGAAAAACGGTGATGAATTATCTATAAATTATAATTTATAATGCATTGGTTTTCTGGATTTCATGTATTTATTTCCATCTGTCAGTGTATTAAAGATAAAATAATATTGTATTTTTTCTTTTCCTTCTCTTTCATTCATTTTCAGCAATCAATCAACTATACCATAAAGATTAGATTAGCAGAGTGCAACAATCGTGTCATATTTAGCTAACTTTCCATGAGCAGTATTATCTAAAGAAAAAGTTGTCTTTTACTCACACTATGAACTATAAGATATAACCACGATTATATTACATTCAGTCACTGATATTATAAATAACATAAATATCATATGTGGGTACACATAAAAGCTCAGACATGAAATAATCAGCTGATTCAAGCTTTTATTTTCGTTGTGTGACTTTATTATTAAAAAAAAGAATCAATTATTGTAACCTTATTCTAGTGTTAAATTTGGGGATATCTCACTTCAAAAATGGAATTGTTGATTTTACTATCAACTTTAACTTGTATAATAATTGGATACTATTTGATGTTAGTAAACTTTATTAAAAGCCAAAATAAAAACAATTTTGTTTGACTAATACTTTGACAGACGAATGTATGATTACTTCACCTACTGGCAAAAGCAAGGCATTAAATCCCACCGATTTGTGCACTTTGACTGGGCCCGAATGCCATTTCACGAGTATCTCATGAAAGAGTTGCACACCTATGGTCGCATTCACGGGGATTACAGCTGTCGAAATCGAATGTTGATTGTCAACGATGCTCGCATTGCCCGGGAATTGTCGATTCGTGAGTTTCACAAATTTCCAGTGCGCTACAGCTTTCACATTGGCACCTCGAATCTCAACAAGGCACTGTTCTTCATGACCGCCAACGATGACTGGAAACGAGTTCGGTCGATTGTTACGCCAGCTTTCACTACGGGAAAACTGAAAGCAATGCTCACACCGATCGAACGAATCGTTGGTGGCTTTATCGAACATCTTCGTCCATTCAGTGCCACTGGAGAGGAGTTTGACATCAAACAGTACACCAGTGCTTTTGCCATGGATGTGATTGCATCGTGTGCCTATGGCATCGATATCGACTCACTAAGCCAGCCTGACCATCCCATTGTGACCAATGCCAAGAAGATTTTGGGCGTTGATGCTTCGCTTAGTTTGATAGTGTGTCTTACATTTCCCAAAATGGCCAAATTGTTGCGATTGGAACCGTTTGACAAGGATGCTATTACATACTTTGATAAATTGACATTTAAGATTATTGAGACTCGAATGCAAATGGATTCTCAAGGTAAAATCTTTAAGAAGAGATTATAAATGACATTGAAAATCTGATCCGGTTTCGAATCTCTTTAATAAATAGTTACTTCTTCAGATAGATAAATTCGATACCGACTCTTTAGTTAAGACTATAATTAATGAATACTGATAATTTACAATTAAAACTGTTATTTTACAGCAAATATTGTTCAGGGTTCAATTTTCTAATGGATCAAAAATACTGACCAAAATATTTATTCCCTTTGTAAATTGTATATTAAAATATAGAACAGTGTTGATAATTTTAAGAAGTTAAGACTAGATTTTTAAGCTATCTATTTCAAGAGTTGTACATTGTAAAAAGTTACTTTATATTCGAGTATACGTGATCAAGTGTGCAATTTTAGTTCTTCGTGAATTCTGTAATATTGTCTTATCAATTTTTTCTGTGATTCTTAGAAAATCGTGATTTGATTGGACTAATGATGGAGAGTGCGCAAGATCTCAAAGCTGCCAACGGCACCAACCATGTTCCCAAAAGTATCACTAAGGAGGAGATCTCAGGCCAAGGAATACTGTTCTTCATAGCCGGCTTCGATACGACAAACAGTGCCCTGTGCCATGCCATCTACTACCTCACCAAGTATCCTCAGTGGCAGGAGAGATTGTACGAGGAGTTGCGAGCAGTGCGCGGATCTTCACTCGACTACGAGGTCATCAAGGATTTGCCTGTGCTCAACGCCATCATTGATGAAACTTTACGGCTTAACCCTTCTTTGCTGGTGTTTGAACGTGAATCCACAGAAGAGTGCTATTTGCCTCAAATTGGTAAATTAAATTTTTACATGAGGTCCGGTCGTAAAAAACGACGAAAAAACATAGTTTGAAGGGATAGTTTGAATAGCATAGTTTGAGTTAACATAGTTTGAAGGAATATGCAAAAAAATCGAATCGAATCGAGTAAGAATTGAAAAAGTTCGAAAGTTTGAATCAAATTGAATAAAAATCCGAAGAGTTATGCACAACATTCAAATCGAATCCGAATAAGATTTAAATCATAACACAGAAAGTTAGATTCGAATCAGTGGTGAATTTGAATCACAACAACGAAAGTTGGATTCGAATCAGTTAAGCACAGTAAAAGTAGGGTAACTTTCACAGTACCCAAAATGCCGGAACATAAACATAGAACATAGTAATACTTTTCATACATAGGAGACATTTTTTTTATACATTTTGCTTATGTTTTGCTTTTATTTCAAAGGTTTAACAATACCCAAGAACTCATTCATATCGATCCAGCCTTACGTGATTCATCGTGATCCGGAATATTTTCCCGATCCAGAATGCTTCAAACCGGACCGGTTTCTGGACAAAACCCAAGACTCCCATCAAGCCTACATGCCATTCGGTCTCGGTCCTCGACTTTGCGTTGGAATGCGATTTGCATTAAACGAACTTCGTGTTGCACTGGCCAATCTCGTGCTTCACTACAAACTGCTTCACAATCCTAACCTTGAGGTTGGTTTGGGTTTGGTTGTGCTTGATGAGAATCATTCAGATGGACTAATTTAAACTTTATTACCCACTTTACAGTTGGAATACTTCAATGGAAACATCTTGATGACTCCCAAAGAGGTTCTTGTATCTATTGCTCAGAGATAGTTTTTTTTAACTTTTTAATAATTCTATTAAGAAGAATAAAATATTAAGCATACTTTTGTTCTTTGGTCTGTAGAGCATAAAGCAATTTTTGCTTTCACTTTTTCAGAATTTACACAGTATTCCAATTGGTACTTTTTTTCCTAACTTATATTTTGTGAAAATATGATAGAATGATGTCTATAGATGAGATATTAATCATTCAAAAAGTTATGGGATTTTGATTTTTAAATTTAAATGGCTGTTATCTGATTAACACAAATTATTGATTTAGTCGACTTTTATTCTAGCGATTAGTACATATATGAGTTCATTCGAAAAGTAAAGGTATTTCGAAAGGTAGTCACGTCTTGTTCAAATTTCGATAATTATCAAACCAGTAATATATGTTTTCACAAAAGTGTAGCACGAAAAAAATATTTATTTAATCAAAACAATTTCAATTCAAATCATTTCGAATTTGTTTAAAAAATTAAAAATTCACATAGCTTATTGTTTGACAAAATTAGCCACGGTTTTAGGATCAAGCAGTGAACCACTATCACTGACAAAAATAGACCCAGTAATGTTGACCGCATCGTCCGAGGCAAGAAATGATACAAGATTGGCGATGTCTTCCGAGGTACCAATTCGCTTCAGGGCAGTGCTTTCCACAATAAACTGTTCCATATCGTTGTAAATGTTGGGCATGCCCATCGACCGACCAAAGCCAGTTTTCACCGGGCCGGGACTGTGTGTAGTTTAGGTGTCAAACAAAAATTACATTCCGATTCAAATTAGATTCAAATTGACTTGCTTTCAGCAAAAAAACTTACTTGACCGAGTTAACTCGAATGCCTTTGAGAGATAGCTCCTGGGCAGTGGCACGTGTTAGCATGTCTAGTGCTGCTTTGGATAGACTGTAGACGGTGGTGAACTGAAATCAGATTGAATCAAATATAAGAGAGATGAATAGAAGGAGTATGAACCCAAAATTTGGCTCAATCGGTTCGAGTTTCGGTTTCATAAAATTTTAGAAATATGAACTCAAAACCAAAATAAATAATTAATTTTAAAGATGCCAACCGAGGGTAAACTGCCTTGAGCATTTGTGTGAAAATTTTTTGTTTAGGTTATGGTTTGGTTTTGGACTTAAAAAATTGCGAATTGGGGAGTTTGATGTCCCGTTGTATGTGAATGACCAACTATTTTAGTCGCCAAGTGTTTCGATTAAAATTGTTATTCGGAAAAAGCAATTAAAGTGATTAAGCATTCACATTCAACAAGACATCAAAGTAAATAAAAAAGAGCTACACTGTTAAAAATACTGTCTGGTTATTCCCTTAGATTGAGCACGTTTCTGATTATAACCTTACAATTTCAAAAATATCCGCTTTTAAGAGGACTTTTTAAGAAAAATTAGCTTATAACCCTACAATTTAAAAAAATTCAGCTTATAAGCGTTGATTTTTCAAAATGTCTGCTTATAAACTTACATTTTTAAATTGAGCCTATTACAAAGATTTGCCGAGTTATAATCAGAAACGTGCTTAATGTTGTGTTATAATATGGCTCTAAACTTAACCAGCATTTTTGTTCGGAAACTTTCTCTTACCCTTTCAAGACCAGTAACCAAAATCAGTGTATAAAAAAGTTCCCGAATCAAAATGCTAGTTAAGTTTAGAGCCATAGTTATAACCAGATCGTATTTTAATAGTGTAGTAATGAGAAGTAGAATAGTAATTTGAAACTCACCGGTCGAATGGCAACAACACTGGAAATGTTGACAATGTTGCCCTTGGTCTTTTCGAGGTGTGGCGCGGCTAATTGGCTCAGCTCAAGCACCGATCGAACGTTGAGCCTGATAACCGAGTCAAACTCATCTAGAAGATTCGGACTGGAAAGAGTGCCATTCTTGCTGCCACCACCCGCATTGTTGACCAGAACATCGAGACGGCCAAACTTGGCCACAGTCTCGTCGATCAGCCTCTTGGCCAAAGTGGCATCCTTGGTGAAGTCACCCACCACTTGCAATGGCTTCTGTCCGGAGACCTTCTCCACCTCGGAAGCCACCTTGGCCAGTGCTTCGGTATCGCGACCAGTGATGGTGACACGGGCACCATACTGTGCCAACTGCACTGCCACTGCTGCACCGATGCCCGAACTGGATCCGGTCACCAAGGCGACCTTGCCTTCGAAGTCATACTTTCGGTTCACGGGAGCCATCTTAGGATTGCACGAGGTTAATAGGATAGGTTTAATACAAGTAAAGCTCAATGTGGCAAAATGTGAAGCTCAACTTACCATCACTCTTGCCTTTTATAGTCGCTGATGCCTTGTTGCACTGGCACAGGACACTCTCCATCTACTCAAAGAGTGCAAAGTGCATTTTGAGTGCAAACATTGTCATCACTCTGACAATGCCTCATGCAATCGAGTGTGATCAACATCAATTAATAATAATACTGATTCATACTCAACAATAATAAACTTTTATAACACATAACATAACTCGTGCTTAAATTAATTTTTGCATTTTAAAAATTTCCATTAAAATCAATTTTGGTTTTATTTTAATCGTTATTAAATTATACAAATTATAATTGGTGCTTGATGAGTGAAACCTTGAAATGTCTAGAAAGAAATCATTACATTATGATTATCAAATCTCTCCCTCTCTCTTTTTTTATTTTCTTTATTATCTTTATCAGAATCACTATCAGAAACATATTATATCGTAGTAACAACGTTTCATTTCCATACACACTATCAACCGCACCAAACTTGTACTTAAGCGCTGTGAAAGATGCGAAAACATTTTCTCACCTTAAATGGGTTTTAGTTTTCGTTATACCAACTGGCTTGAATGAATAATCTTATTTTGCACTTTGAATGTCGGACGAAAAACTTATTTGCATTGCATTGCATCAACAAGTAAATTTTGACAAGTCATTTTCGTTAATGTTTGATTGTGTTTAAATTAATTAGCTAAAATTGATAACAAATGCAATACAATTATAAGATAAAAAAAATTTTATAAATAACTAGCATTTATGCCTGTTGTTTATCTTAATGAATGTTTATCTTGTTTTTAAATTATAAATTCACCACAAAGCACACAATATTTAATTTTTCTAACACAGTAGTTTTTCAACTATGACATCCAAAACATTGTTGACTATTACTATTCTAGTTATTTAACTACCGCTAAAGTAAATTTGTTACAGAAATATTATTTTTACAATGACCAAAAACTTAATGGTTTGCAAAACTTATTAAGTAAAAAAAGAGAGTGAGAGAGAGAGAGAGAGAGAGAGTTCTGTTGTGAGTTCTACCGTTGGCTTGTTTGTTACATGCCATCATTACTACCAAGGTCAACTATTTAGAGGAAGCAAAGAGAGAGAGAGAGAGAGAGAGAAAGAGAAAGAAAGAGAGAGAGAGAGAGATTAGCTACTTCCCTCTTATTTATTAAGTGTTTGCTTCTTATTCCCAATTTCCCGTGTTATTGATTGATGCAAAGTATAAGATGAAAAAGAGGATTTAGCAAGGCAATCTAAGTTGATTTAGTCTCATTTACTTCCAAACTGCCAAAACTGGTAAGTGAACCAACAAAGCCAACAGTTTTTCACCAATATACTTAAATATACCTAAAAATATATTTTAAACTGTTGTTTAAGATCGTTTATTTTCCCATTAAAAACTGTGCCCAATGTTATCAATTATTTTTGATTAGACACAATTGTAAAGATAGTGTTTCTATGTGCACTAATAGTGCAAAAATTTTTGCAATATAACACAGAGACTTGTGACTTTGAATGGCTTTGTTCACTTTTTTCTCTCTCATCTTCTAGTGACTCTTGTGATTGACTTGAAATGGCACCCACAAAATACGACTTTGCCGGCAAGGTGGCACTGGTCACTGGATCCAGTTCCGGTATCGGTGAAGCAATCGCCATTCAACTAGCTCAAAACGATGCCAAAGTGACCATCACTGGACGTGACGCCAAGGCTCTAGCTAAGGTGGCTTCGGAGATTGAGAAAATCTCCGGGCATCAACCACTTCAAGTGGTTGGTGATCTCACCAAAGATGCTGAGTTGCCAAAGAAACTGGTAGAGGAGACTGTGGGCAAGTTTGGTCAACTCGATGTTCTGGTCAACAATGCGGGTGGCGGTGCTCCCGATGACACTGCGTTGAGTGATCGAATTCTTGATAACTATGACGAGGTGTTTCAGCTTAACGTGCGTTCCGTGGTGGATTTGACACATCAAGCCGTGCCGCATCTCGAGAAAACCAAAGGCAACATTGTTAACATCTCGAGTATTGCTGCTATGAAACCGGTAAGCTTTGAATGTATATTTTCGCAACACAATCAAATTAGATCAACCTAGCTTTCTCTTTCTTTCTTTCTTTCTCTCTCTCTCTCTCTCTCTCTCTCTCTCTCTC
>DVQH01001870.1:0-11314 GCA_018231625.1 Papilio phestus | reverse complement strand
GAGAGAGAGAGAGAGAGAGAGAGAGAGAGAAAGAGAGAGAGATAGAGAGAGAGAGGACTGGAACCATCATCATCAAACTACCATCATATTTTGTATTCAAGTTCCTGACGTCATGAATACGGAGGGTGAGCGAACTTACGAACAACTTCGAATTTTCTTTTGACACGACTTACCCTTTTCTCATCTCTCTCTCTCTCTCTCTCTCTCTCTCAGATTCACTCAGTCACTCTCGTTATCATTCACTGTGACGTAATTGCACCAAGTGACCCTTTGATCAGTCATGGTAATATAAGGTCAAGTGTGCACCCTTCCTAACTAAATATTAACTCCCTTCTCTCAATTATCATAATGATGATGATGTGATAGTTCGTAATTCCGGATATAATTAAATGGAATCTATAGATATAATCCTCTTTGCTTGATTACTCATCTTCTTGGTCAGTTATTTCAGTTTAGTCTTGATTTTATCACTTTATTTTATATATATATCTAAATCCAACGTCTTTTCACCATTTTACCAGACTAATTACTGAGAAAACATACTTGAAGCTTCCAAACTCGCTTACTTTAGTTTGTTATTTTGTGACAAATCAAAAATAGATAATTTTCCTGTTTGAAAACTTCAACAACTTTGTTAGGTTGATGACTAATGAAAAAAAAGTTGCTTCAAAGTGTCATAAACTTCATAGTACTGTGAAGTATACAGAGTGAAATAGAAAGAGAGAGAGAGAGAGAGAGAGAGAGAGAGAGAGAGAGCTCATCAACTTCTTAGACTCAACGGGGCCTTAAAGATAAGAAGCATTCTCTCTCTCTCTTTCTCTCTCTCTCTCTCTCTCTCTCTTCATCGCCTCAACATCGAAAATACTGAAAATAGAGTTTGCTTCTGAAGAATTCAATTATACTTTCACCCCACACGTTACTCTATTTTCATTGGATTCTCACTTCTATTCTGTGTAAAACTTGTTAGCAATGAACCTTGAATGAATTAGCGAGAATACCTCTGAATGTTTTGAGTAACTCAACACTTGGAGAAAGTGAGCGTGTCAAAGTGAAATAAATAAGTTTTTTTTGTTATTATCAAAAGCAAACTATGTTATTCTAGTTTCATCTTTTTGTCTCTCTCTCTCTCTCATTCTGATTTCTTGGAAAACATACAACTAAAGTTTAGATATGTTTGTATATGCTTCAATTTAAGAAAACTTAAGAAAGAAAAAATTGCCTGGAAAAAAAGATTGTTTTCATTTTATATTTGTTTGATCTCTCTTTTTCGCCTTCTCTCACTCACTTTTAATGTATTTTTGGTATATTCTTATTTTTTATATTCAATTGAATTTACATCACAAAACATTCTCAAAAATAGTAGTGAAAGTGTACTTCTTATCAAGTGTCAAGTAGAAAATTATAATGATCATTGCAACAGAATGTGTGAGAGAGAGAGAGTGTGTGTGTGTGTGTGTGAAAAAGAGAGAAAAGAAAGAGTGAATTTTAAATGATTTGTAAATTAAATATATTTTATATAATAATTAGAATAAAATAAAAACGCCAAAATATACTCATTATAGCAAATGTTTACCCTTCTTCATCATCATTAACATCTGTTTCATCAACATGATGATAAAGTTTTGTCTTCTCTCTCTCTCTCTCTCTCCCTGTTCCTCTTTCTCTCTTCTAGGCATCCCCAAAGTAATATAACTCAATTTTTTTAGTCTAACACCTTTGCAAAAAATAAACGTCTGTCGTTCATTTTTACCCTCGGGAAATCTCTTTCTCTCTCTCTCTCTCTCTCTCTTTATGATAAGATAAAAATAAATGCAATTTTGTGGGTAGATTTTTCTTTCAAATATATCTCGCCATAGTTTGGTATGCAAAATGATGTTGCAAAATGTTTGCTTTATGATATATATATATATATACATGCTTCGATGTGTTTTTTCCGATTGGTGATCATATGTTGTTGTTGATGATGATGTCAAAATTTTTTTCTCGAATCTGCTCACCCTGTAGAAGTTTGCAAAATTTGTCGCATTGTACAGGCTTGATTTTGATTTTCTCTCTCTCACTCTGTTGTTTTCTCCTCATTGTTGTACCCTAGAGGTGTTAGGTATGTTGAGTGTATGTCGACATATATCAGTTCGCATATGAACACCATCTTGATGATGACGGTAGTTGTTAGTGGGCAGTGGCTAATCAGGGTTGAGAGGGAGACTCTCTCTCCGCTTTCTCCCCATTTCTCCCTCTCTCACATCTTACTTCTCTCACTCTTTAAGTCTCTCTCCCTCTCTCTCTCTTTTCCTTTCTCTCTCTCTCACTCTCTTCCTTTCTCTCTCTCTCTCACTCTCTTCCTTTCTCACTCTCTCTCTCCTTTTCTTTCTCTCTCTCGCTATCTCACATCTTACTTCTCTCCCTCACTAACACATTCTTTAAGTCTCATCTCTCTCTCTCTCACTCACTTTCCCTCTCTTATTTTTTATTCACATCATTCCTTGGTCTCTCTCTCTCTCCTTTTAAGTTCTATCTGGTTTTCTCGTTCTCTCTTCCTCTCTCTCTCCATCCTCTTCCTTATCCCTGCCTCACCCCCCGGTTGACGTCTTGTTGCTTATTATCACACTTGGTCAGGTTGTATGGGTACCAAAAAAAACTAGCCGTTGGGAAGATATATAAAAGCCGTAGTGACCATTGCCATTTTTCGTCAAGTTGAAAGATGCAAGTGTGACACTATCACACAGTTTTCGTATTTAAAAAATTGTTCTTGTATTGTCTGTATATATAATTGTTAAACCTTAGTTTTGATGGTGAGGAAGTCTCTCTCCTTTAATCTGATTGTCTCAAGTCTATTATTGGGTGGCAGCACTAAAGCTTACATAATCATCATTACTATATTTGTATAACAATTTTTTCTAAAGATATTGCAAACAAAAGTTTTTTTGTTTAAAAATAATACCGCACCCACGAGGCCGTGTGCCGGTCGATTTTTTCGGTTTTATTTGGCGTGTGTATGTTTCGAAGAAAGTTGAATTAGACTATTTTACACTTCACCATCGACCATTGATTGAGAAGCTCCTCAAAGCTTTCGAAGCAACCTCTCCAACAAGCATTCAGCTTCCACAATGGACAGCTCGGAGTATTGGAACGCCTCGGTGACCTGTGCCGTTGATTTTTCGGTTCAGTTTGCCAAGGATTTTGCCTCACTCTTCTACGTGATTCCGATCCACGAAAGCATCAAGGATGATCACAAAGATGTGCCCAACTATGAAGTTATGGTAAGTTTCGTTCGTTTTATCGCTCTCTTTTTTTCGTTGTCTTGTTTACACAAAGCTCAACTCAAACACAAAGGCAATTTTTCTCTATCTCAAAGCGGGCAGACTTTTATGCCAAAAATAAGCAAGCAACTTTTTTTCCTATTTGGTTAAGCTTAGTGCTCTATTTACACACTTTTCTTTGACATTTCCCTGTTATCATAATTTTTTTACTTAGCGCAATTCTCAAAGTATATTTTATTTTCTAATCAATATAACAAAATTTGAATATTAATACAGCTCTTTCCGGTCATCTCGCTTCTGGTGCTGTTCGAGCAACTCGCTCGCTACTATAAACGCAAAGAGCTATCTCGGTTTGAAGATTGCGTCATCAACATTGGTTCCGCTTTTATCTTCACTCTTGCCAGGTTAGTCTTTCTATGCAAGTTTAATATTGAAGAACTCGTAAAAATACCGTTGGTCTATCCTACAGGGTGTTTCTTTTTTTGATCGTGGTCAATCTGTTCCACTATATCTACGTCAACTACCGCATTGTGGATCTGCCACTCCACAGTGTGGCCACGTGGATATTTTCACTGTTCCTGGTTGAGTTTGTGTACTACTGGACACATCGGGCACTACACGAGCTCAATATCCTCTGGGCGGCACATCAGTTTCACCATATGGCCGAGGACATTAACATCACCACCACAGTGCGCGACTCGATTGTCGATCTGGTCATCTATGATGTAAGTTGTTTGTTTCCGGAAAATTTCCAATACATACAAACTAATTTAGCAGCAACTTAACCTGCCTTGACCTAATGTATCCTTTGATACTATCAGGATCCATAGGATACATCAGGTTTAGACAGGTTAAGTTATGCATTTTCGCTCTTGTTATTACTTTTGGATTGGGTTTAACTTTTGAGTGCAACTGATGTGTTATGTGTATTACAGGTTTTTCCAATTCCGTTGGCTTTGATAATTCCACCTCAAATTCTTGCGATCCACATCCAGTTTTCGTTGATCTACCAGGTTTGGTTGCACAACGAGGTGGTGGGTCACCTGGGTCCACTAGAGTACATCATCAACACGCCTCGTCAGCACCGAGTGCACCATGGCAAGAACCCGTACTGCATCGACAAGAACTACGGCGCGTTGCTCATGATTTTTGACCGCATGTTCGGTACCTATCAAACCGAGAACCCAAATGAAAAGATTATCTTTGGTTGTGTCTCACCCACACCACGTACCTTTGATCACCTGGTACTCCAGTTTGGTTACTACAAAGATGTCCTCAAGAAGTTCAACGAGGTGGAAGGTTTTGGTAATAAGATGTCGGCCTTGCTCAAAGGCCCTGGATGGTCACCCGGTAAGCCACGACTCGGACTTATCTCAGATGTGCCACAACCCGATCCGAATGCTCCAAAATACACATACACGCCTTACATTGCACTTTGGAAAAAGGTCTATGTTTACATTCATGGTTTTATTATTGTGATGGGTTTCTACTTGATGGCAGATCACCATCTGATTGTAAGTATACTCTTGGTCTGCTTTTCTCTTCAAATCTAAATTTGAATTCCACTTATAGAAATTTACCCCCTGGAAAGGCCTTGTTTGCATGCTCTACATAATTCTCACTCTCAGTTCTTTCGGCGCCATCTTTGACTCACGGTAAGTAAATCGTGTAATGCCTTATGAAAAATTAAGACTTATTTATAACCTATTTAAAGTTGGTTTGCTGAGGCTTTTGAGGTGTTCCGTTGCTCGATTTACTTCATCTTTGACTTCTACCTAATTCACTCACAAGAATGGAATTTGAGTCCAAACCTTGCCCTCGTCTACACGACAGGCATCTGGACAATCCGTGCCATTCACATAATCTCGATCCTCTTCTGGTTTTTGCACATGTTGCTCAATCTCTACTCGTGCCTCAGTATGGGCAGTTTCAGTGTGAAAAATCCTCACCCACAAGACTTTGAATGCAATGTCAAGCTAAATAGTAAAAGCAATGGCAACGATCCCGAGATGGGCAAGAAAGCGATTGAAGCACCACGGCTCGGGTGGAACGCAGTGGCCGCCATCGTAATTTTGCTCAGCATCAGTGTTGTTGTCTTCGGTTCGACCTACTTCTTCTCGATTCCCTCCTGTGCTCTACTGGTGGAGAATTCCTACTAGATGGCCACCATGGCACTCTCTGTTCATCTCATTACTATCACATCTCACCACTACTCCTAGTACTTCCATCACTCGCTCACCACTTTAAATTGGTCTCATTATCGACGTGTGTTATGCCTTGCACCAATAGACAAGACGATAAATTATATTTTCTTTTAACTTTATATATTTTGAAAAAGAATAAAAATTTGATTTTATATAAATTTAGCGAGAGAGAGAGAGAGAGAGAGAGAGAGAGAGAGAGTGAGAGAGACGTAGGTGTTTGCAAAGAGCACGCTTAAGTGGGGGAGGAGAAGGGAGAAAGAAAGAGAATCAAAATGACAAAAGAGAGCAAAAATAAGCCAATAGGTTTTGGTGAGAGCTCTAATTTGTCACGATGGCCTGCAGCGTTGACTCAGTGTCGTTGACTCGATCGATAGTGCCCATGCACCCGAGTCGCATTGAAGTCGCAATCCACTCGGAGTGTCTCAACGCTTCGATTGTGACACGATGAGCTCGCTCTACAGAGATGCTCGAGGGTGATAGTTCGACGCAAGCCTTTTGTCTTTGAGCCTGTGCCACCCCGATAACACAACCGTTGGTTGGCATTGGCACCGATCTCACATAGGTTCAAGTTGATTTGAATCTGAATCCCAACATAAGCACAACCTAGGTGATTCACTTCACCGCTCTTGCACACACACTCACTCACGTACTCTCTTTCTCAAACGCTTTAAAACACAATTCAAGGTGTCATCGGCAGTACTGTGATCGACATCGCCAGTGGCGGGTTATACTTCTCTTCTCGAGAGTTGCCTCTTAATATTTGTAACAGTTCTTGCCACAGTGTTGTGTGGATTTTCAAATGAGTGAATTCAAGGGGGAAGAAGAAAGGGGGTGGCTGTGTGCCACACCGATCATCTGGCGCAACGTGATGATCATGGCCATTCTGCACACACTGACCGTTGCCGTTTTTGTCGAAGGTGTGCGTGGATCAATCGCACTAAATACGTTCATCTTCTTTTGGTTCTACGGATTTATCAACGCGTTCGGCATTTTAGCCGGTGCTCACCGATTGTGGTCACATCGGTCCTACAAGGCACGCGTGCCACTTCGAGTGTTGCTCATGTTGATGCAAACCGCGAGTCTGCAGAACAACCTGCATGACTGGTGCCGAGACCATCGGGCTCATCACAAGTTCTCAGAAACAGATGCCGATCCACACAATTCCAAACGGGGGCTATTCTTCTCTCACATCGGGTGGCTTATGTGCCGAAAGCATCCCTCGGTGAGACAACTAGCGGGACGTATTAAAATGGATGACTTGCTGTAAGTGTAATCTTTGTAATCTAACTTTAAAATACCAAACAAATGCTAATGTCTGGACAGAGAGGACCCGGTAATACAATTCCAGTGCAAATACTACTATCTCTTAGTAGTGATCTTCTGGTACATTGTCCCAGTAAGTGTCTGCATGTTTCTTCTTGGTGAGAGTCTTCTCGTGGCCACACTAGTCAACTGTTGGCGTTATGTGATCTCATTACACAACACGTGGCTCGTCAACTCGCTTGCTCACTGGCACGGCTCAAGACCCTACAATCGACACATAGAACCGAGACAAAATCGATGGGTGGTGAGTAATTCAATTCTATATCATAAATCCTACCGATATTGGAGGTACACTTTCACTTTTAGTATTGGTATAAAATATGCCCTTAGTGTCTATGCTCTGAACATTTTCAGAAATGCTCATTGTGCCCATAATAATCGTAATATATTTACAATCAAATAGTATGTCAACAATAAAATCACTTAGAGAAGAAACAAAATGATTATGTAATTTCTTCTCACCGTTTTGAATCGTTTGAATCAATAGATGACGGCACAATATATTAAGGTTTTCTAATTACAAAATACTAATCCTTGAATTAATATACAATGTCATAATGTATCACACTGCCACTATCATCATATAACAAATGATAAAATGAGGAGCAGATTACTTAAGCTATGAAGTAGATGAACTAAATTTAAATTTTTCACGCATTTTTGAAAAGAGATAATTCATTAATTTTTCTTCATTATAATTTGTTATATAATCCCTCTCTCTCTCTCTCTCTCTCTCTCTCTCTGTTGATCAATTGAATGTAGGCTTATATGTCACTGGGCGAAGGGTACCACAACTACCACCACACATTCCCGTGGGATTACTCGGCATCCGAGTCAGGTTGGCGTCAGCAGTACAACCTCGCCACTGCGTTCATCGATCTCTTCGCCTGGTTCGGCTTAGCCTACGAACGCAAGATTCCAAGCACAACCTTGATCTGTAAGCGAATGGCCAAAATGGGTGACCTGAGAGCTGATCTGGTCCTCCACTTGAACCGCTTACAACGAGCACGACTTCGAGGGCCAAATCGGCCAAGTCAACTGTCTCTGACGGCACTAGGTGATAATCTGATTGGCCTGATCATGGTCTCTACGCCAGTTTGGATCACTGCGCTTAGCAGACTAATCTATCTTTCCATGTAAATATTTATCTAGATGTGAGTGTGTGTGTGTGAATGCAACGATTTTCTTTATGTACAGTCATTTTTATCATGGTCCGGAAATTAAACAATAAGAATATGCAACTGAATCAATTGATTTCGCGTGGGTGAATGAGTGAGAGTGTGTGTAAATACGTCACGCAAACAAATTATTTCGAAACTTACAAGTGAAATAGAGATAGGAAGAAAAAGATCAAAATACACTTATTCAATTCAATTAACTGTTGCCTAGTAATTAGGGTATGGTGATGAAAGAATGTTCAAGAGCAAGGAGGGTAGTGAATTCAATGTGGATGATTCAGTGATAGAGAGTAGTTGAGTTGCGGATCGATCGATATAGGTGACGAGCCGTAACGATGCAAACAAAGGCAATCGTCCCCGGAGATGAATCGATTCTGTTTGATCTGGTTCTGGCAAAACTTACCAATACTTTGCAATACTTGGTTCTCTCACTTTCTCCCCTCTTCTTGAATTTTCTTTTGGTTGCCCGATGTAGTGTCGGGAGGTGAATGTCAACCAATAAGCCTGTGCAACTGGCGCGGGTTAATAGACCGAGACAATGTAGGTCTGCGGGTGAGTCGGTCGGGCAACGACTGGTCAGAGTGAACCCACGTCTGGTGGCCAGTTCTGACGGGGAATGTCACCGAGAAACAATGGCTGCCTCGGGCAGAATGAGCAAAGCGTTACACCAGTGGCGCTATGGCTCCAAGATGCGCAACCGTGGCATCGCTCGGATCATCAAACTCAACGAAGCCTTGTTCGGCAGTCAAGTTCTCAGTGCCAATGCAGGTGCAAGCCTCACCTACCTTCTGGTTCATCACACACTTCGTCTTCTTGTGCTCATCGCGTGTATCGTCGGGTGCTTCGCGCAGATTGTCACCATCATGAACATCTTCTTCAGCTATCCCGCCATTGTCTTTGTCGATCTTCATCAGATGGAAAAGTTGCTCCTACCGGGCATCACCATCTGCAATGCTAATCGGTAGGCAATCTCAATACACCATAAACCTTGACGAACACTAAATAATTGGTCGCAATTACGGAAAACCACTAAAATGAGGCATTCTGTATTAACAGTCGCACTAGTTACCGAAATTGTGAACGGTTGACGGACTTCCAAGGTGCATACATTTTGTATAAACACACGAGCCTTCTCACTCAAACACATTGAACACAAATTGGCATCCAAAAGACTATTCATAGATGACGTATTGCTCACATTTGTCTTAAATGACAAACATATTTTTATCAATTAATTTTAATTATAATTTCTTAATTATCAATTAATTTTAATTATAATAAAAAATTATAATTTTTAGTTACCAATGTTTAGTATTTTATTTAAAATAATAACAAATTTAAAACTTGTATATCTGTTTTTAAAAAATATTTAAATTCAAAAATTTGTTATCAAGATAAGCATATAATTCAAAAATTTTAACAATGTTAAACACTAAACTAAATCAATTTTCATAGTTAAATTATAATTATATTCAAATTATTTGGCTGAGTTGTAAATTACATAATCAAAAATTTTCCATAATCCAACAGATGGCGCTATTTTCAATTTTAACAATTTTTTCGAAATGTGTAACTTTTTTATTAGTTTGTTACCATTAAAAAGTTTACACTAAACTATAAATTAAAATGTGCAATTTAAGCTTGCTAGGTTCATTAATAACTATTCATGACTCTAATTTAATGGCAGAGTGATGCGCACCAAACTCAGTGCCTATGATGAGAAGTTTGCTGAAAAGTGGAATTTTCTAATCAACAAATCACACGAACGTCACAACGATCATCGCTTCAAACTTGTAATATTCAATTCTACTGTCAATTTCCAATGAATTTCTGATAGAATTTCATCACAAACAGTACCAACAACAATTGATTGACAATCTCATTCGAAAGATGATGGTCAATCTCACCGTAGCCGAGTTTATGGCGTTCGGCAACACGGCAGACGACTTTCTCGATGTTAACTTCTTCAAGTGTGCCTCGGACAAAAATAATGCCAACAAGAAGTGTATGTAAGTTAAAATCAATTTTTGAAGTTTATCTTCTATATATTATTAACGAAAAGTATGGTAGTGGGTTTCAATGTTTTATGTTCTGGAATTTTTAGTTTTCTGTCATTTTTTGTTGTACTGTGACGCTATTTCCACTGTCCTTAACCGATTCGAATCCAACTTTTGTTGTTGTGATTCAAATCTAACTTCTGTGTTATGATTCGAATCTTATTCCGATTCGAATCGAATATTGTGCATAACTCTTTGGATTCTCATTTAATTTGATTTGAACTTTTCCAATTCTCACTCAATTTAATTCAATTTTTTACATATTCCTTCGAATTATGATAACTTGAGTTTGACTTCAGCGGCTTTGTAGTTATTTAATAAATCATTTTTGTTGTTGGTGTTGCAAGTTTTCTGTCGAATCTTCTGACCACGGCACAGGAAAACGGCAACTGTTTCACATTGTTCCACAAAGATAACTCCACCGACTTGGAAGAGGTGGCCATTAATTCGGGCCTTTCGGAGAGTGCCGTGGTTCGTGGGTCAATCAATGAGTCGGTGGACATTGAGATGTCGCTCAAACCGTTTGCTCCAGGTGAAGTGATGCGTTTTCGGGTTAACTTCCACCAAGAAGAGTACACTACCCTAAACGAGCCAGTCTCGGGACAGTTTATCATTCACGACAACAGCCAGATTGCGGTGATTCGCGAAAAGAGCTACCGCATCGAACCGGGCAAGTACTACATTTTCTACATCGAGAAACTTACCGATGAACTCCTGCCCGCACCTTACGTTACCGATTGTCGTGATTATGAGGTAAGATAGATAAGATGATTATGCTCAAAATTGGTTACATTTTAATTTCATTTTAAAGACAAAGACAAATTTTATATTAAAAAATTGTAAACAATGTCGAAGATAAGATATTGATGTCGTGAGGTGGCATCGAGTTACATAATCAGGACAGTTTATTATTATTATTTTGAATAAATAATGTACATATATATCTGGTTACATCCAAGAGGTCATTGTTCGATATTACAAATCAGAATTGAGGTTAAATAAATAAAAAAATTTTCAAACTGCCAACTTCTATAATTTATTTTACTTTATGAAATTCACGGAATAGTCATGCATGCTTAGTATTTCTACTTAAGTGAATATTAATTAATAAGCTTATTTTGATCAATAAATTCTATTTTAAAAACACGAGAAATAACAAATTAGAAAAAAGAGAATAAAATTTTCAAAACATGTTATTAAAGCAAAAAATGCAAAAAAAATAAATTAAGAACATTGTAAAAGACTTGCCGGCAAGCCGACAAGGGGCTCGCGTTCGGAAATGAAGCAAAAAA
>DVQH01001869.1:0-11318 GCA_018231625.1 Papilio phestus | reverse complement strand
TACTACCACACAACCACAATACCCCTACAACAACAACAATAGGAAATAATTCGTAGGAGGAAGGGAGGAGGAAAACTACCATTTTTTAAATTTTCTGTAGACACAAATAAGTGACAAGCCATGTATTATTTTGCCTGTTTGGCCCACTTTGTTTTTTAACAAAAAGAAAACATTATAAAGAAAATTGAAATTAAAATTGAAATAAACAAAAAAAGCAAAAGAGCACTTATCACTAAGTTATCTTTAGTGTCTTTAAGAATAATCAAAATGTTCTTTTATTATATTATTATTTTTCACTTTTCCACATCTAGTTTTAGAATTTATTGATGTAAACCTGAAGTAGTTGACACGTGTATGACATAGTATACAAAAGTGATATTAGCAATGTCTTATCGCGAGTATATAAGGGCAAAGATTAGTATGTCACACACCCCAAATATTATTAAGAATTTGTTTATTGTATTGGATATTTATATTTGAATAATAATACATATATTTTATAGTTATACTAAATATTGATATAGAGATTGTTTTTAACAATTATATAAATCTTTAAATTGACAAGTTTTTCTTAAAACTTCAACATTAAACACAAAACAGCAAATTCACCAACTTTTATCTAGGAAAGAAAAACACGTTTGTTGTAAGAAAGTGCATATGTTAGTTTGTTACAAACTAATTAGTACATTTATCACAAGTATTACTTGTTTGCAAATACAGTGACAATGCAATACATTGTCACTTATCATCACCGAATGTATTGAATTGCTCATGCAATTTGGGTGGTATATTCAAAGTCAAACTACAAACCAAATAAAACAAGTTTTTATATTGATTCGATATATTTAACCTGCATTGATAGTTATCATTCATATTACTATCCAATTGTAAGATTCGGTAATGTTGCTTGTGCCTTATAAACTAATAAAATTTAAACCAACATTATATTGGGTTTAACTTTTCCAAACCAAGTGAAGATTCAATTGCGAAAGGACGTACTCTGCAGATGACCGACTTTGGCAATGAACTTGGTCGGTTTTCTCTCCCCCTTTCCTCTCTTTTTGTTTCTTTTCACAGTTCAATCGATAATATGCAAATCGGAAGAGCGGCGCCGATTAGCCGGTGTGCCGAGTGGCGCTTGAGTGGTGTACAAAGCACTCACCAAATTGACAGTTGGCCAAATGAGCTTGATCAGTGGACGCATTGGAAGTTAACCAAGGCCAACCCATCATTTCGGTGAGACTCATTTTATGTGATGACTAACGCCACTACCACACTACTGTTCGACTTGTGTCCAAAATGTCTACTGTGCACTTTGTATGGTACATCAAATACACTTTTGTCACGATACAGAAGAGGAGAGCGAGCCAGTGAGAGAGGGAGAGAAAGAGAGAGGTGGCACACTAAGAGAGAAAACCTAATATAATGCTGGTCATTTGATCAAAATAGGCTGCCATTTTTTCCTGTTTGCTCTCACTTTTACACCTCCACAATCGATTGTCAGTGTTTTGACATCTAGTTCATAGCGTTACGGTCCGTAAAGTCCTTAAAGTTTTTTTTATTATAATTATTTGTAAAATTTGACCATTATCCATTTCTATCATCTATTACTAGTTAACCTACAAATCTATTCGATCCTAGTGTGTAACATTACATAGTGAAAAAATATGAATCAATTGATACCATTGGATGAGAGTATGGAGAAGAGTATGGCGTGCATCGATCTATTGATAGATAACCGCTTTGCTGATGCAGTAGAGCTTAGCGAACGACATGCCAGCTACAGTCTTTACCATTCGCATGTTCACGCTCTCCTTCGATACTTGAAAGCCTACTTCTCCCTTGAGATGGTATCTCATAACTCATTCAAAAGATACAGATTTATCTCGATTTTATTCCATAGCCAGACATCAAGAAAGCACAGGAGATCGCATGCAAGACTCTACAGTTGTGTGACATCATTCGTCCGCCAACTTTGCGCGATAACTTCGTTGTCAAGCTTTTTGTGCATAACAACTACAAAGAATTTACTAATGGTAAGTTATAGCATATTTATAAATTAGCATTTCTATGTTTCTTTTTATTTACAGAGGAACTTCACGCTGAACTCGTACGAACTGAACAGATTCTCTTTGGAACACTCTTGGAGTTGTTCGCAGATCAAAGTCTCTTCGCACTTGTCAAAGTTTCCTATAGGCTACGCTCTACTTACCTAACGTATCAGTAAGTATCAATAAAAAATAATATTTTTTAAATTCACAAATAATCAAATTTACTAAACTAATCATTAAACTGTTTTTTACTTTTATTGTCTTTAAAATTAATATTTTTTGTTTAAGATCTTTAGCAAAATTGGTAAACTCGGAAGTACTATCCAGTCAAATTTCTCAGGCAAATTTCAAAGCTGGCGTGGCGCTAGGACAAGGTGTTTTCAATCTAATCTTTTCGCTACTGCCCGAGCGAATCATGTCTCTTCTCTCCATTGTCGGCTTCAAGGGTTCGTACGAAGAGGGAGTTCGATTGTTGAAAGAAGCTGGTGCATCTATCAAAACGTTTCGGTTTTTTGGGGCACAACTAATCCTTGCAGCTTATGAATGCTACATTGACCAGATGTTCAGCGTTCACTCGGTCAAAGCTACTCACACTGAGGAGTACATTAAGCTGGGTCTTCAAAAAAATTCTCTGGTAAAAATTATGATCTAATTTCACTTTTAATTTACTCTTAATTGTTTGCTTGGTTTTTTAGTCAATCTGGTATTTGATGTATCAAGGTCGCATTTCTTTGATTGCCCACGACATTGAAAGAGCACTGCGAGAATTTGAAAGTGGTTTGTTGGTTAAAAACGCTGATGTTCAAGTGTTATTGCATTTTTATCACTGGGATACCATGTGGACTTATGCGTGAGTCGATTACAAAGTTGGAGTAATTGTTTCTGAAAGCCAATTGATTGTAGATTGATGAGT
This sequence comes from Papilio phestus, assembly GCA_018231625.1. Taxonomy (NCBI): domain Eukaryota; kingdom Metazoa; phylum Arthropoda; class Insecta; order Lepidoptera; family Papilionidae; genus Papilio; species Papilio phestus. The sequence continues at coordinate 8,354 of DVQH01001869.1, read as the reverse complement.
AACTGGTCAAAAGCAGCAGAGTTTGCTAGCGTTATGCGAAAGGGGTGTCTCTGGTCATCTGCTTCGTTTCACTACATGGAAGCTGTTTTTCTTATTATGGATCTTGAGGAACGACTTATTGCCAGTGGTTTAGAGTTTGCAAAATTGGTGGAATATTCTAAAACATTGGAGACTATTGACTATTTGCTCAGGTTTGTGATTTTATGATTCTATATGTTATCATTACACATATGTTTTGCAGTGAGGTGCCACAGCGAGTGAGACGTTACATAGGTCGACGTTTGCCATTTGAAAAGTTTGCTTGCGAAAAGGTGATCAAATATGAGCGAGATGGTAGACTCCTTTGTCCAGTCTACGTAAGTTCATGTATTCTTCAGCGTTGCACATTGCTTATCTTGATCTGATCTTAGGAATTATTTCTCATGTGGAATCTCCTCATCTATCTCGAAGGACAGGAAAGATTTGTTGGTTCTATGCTGCATCACATTGAGCAGTGTTTGCATTACTTTCATCCGGAGGAAGGTATGATTCCAATGGACTATGATTTATGGTGTGATAATAATCATTTATCATTTATCTGTTGTGTTGTCTGTAGACAGTGAAGACTATCTTCTTTTGAAGCTGATGCATGGCGTTGCCAATCGACTATTGGGGCGGCACGAGAAAGCTCAGGTCTCTCTGCTCGAAGTGGTCAACAAGTAAGTGACTGATGTTGTGCTGTACATTTCACAACTCACACTTGTATCACATTATCAGGCAAAAGTCGATTGTTGATGATCAACATTTGTTTTGCTTTGCAACCCTTGAGCTAGGCATTAGCGCGATGAGTGTTGGCGAGTATGACCAAGCTAAGGCATGGTTCATTCGTGCCAAGACTGAAATCAATGGACATCCTATGGAGTTGTTTATTCAATTTCGTGCTCATAAAGCTTTTCGACTGCTGCGCAAACTACGGCAACAATCATCTACATAGATTTTATATTTTTGTGCCAATAATATATTTATTAATATTTATTAATCAACAAAAAATACTTTAGTTATACTTTTACTCGAAAAGTGTATTTTAAAACCTATTATATTTTGTCCATAAAAGGCTCAAATTTTTAAAGTTTAGGATAAGCTGAGAAAAAGCTCAAATAAATATATAGAGTAAACTAAAATCTAAAATATTTGATTCAAGTTTTCTTTGTTTATTTAATCAATCGGAATTTAATGTAATCAAAGATCATATTACATTTTTGAATGTAGCAAATATAAGACGATTTTATTGTTTATTTCACAGTATATAAATAAAACTGAAAAAAGAATGAGACAATGTTGAGATGGTGGAGAGTGGTACTACTATATTACATTAGACGGAAACCTCAGGTTTGTAGATGAAAGAGTTGCAAATAATGCATTCTGGATCGCGACACTCAATAGATCGCTCGAGAATACCTGCAAGATTGTGCAGTTCGCATAGTGCCACATTTTTGTCTTGCTGGAAAAAAGGTTCGCTGTGACACTCGAGTGCTTCGAGCTTATTCATCAAGTGTATAATTTCTCCGTCCAGATCTTTGTAGACTCGCAATTTGTGTTCCGATTTATAGTGCATGATGCGCGGGCGGAGTAGTTCGATGCGTCTAAAGCAGTGCTCGATCACTGGATGGTCCGAGTGCATCGTCATCGACATGTTCAGGTAAAGACGTGTAGCGCCTGGGTCAGGTGAGAAGTGACGTGAGTTACTGTAGGTGTCGTCCACCGCGTACCGTTGTTGTTGATTGTTCTGGTAACCTTCCACAGGTTTGGCCAACACTGGCGTCGACTTGTAGTGTACGATTGGCGATATGTTCGTAGTATATGAGTCTTGCACAACCATATACTTAGCCTTGGCAATGGTGCCTGATTCGGGCGAAAAATGCCCATTGAAAGGACTACTATGGTAGGACTGGTGGTGTCCGTTCTCGGCAAAAGTACTATGAGCCAGTGGCTTTGAGTTGACCAGTTGGTCTGGTGGAGGGGGTGATGCGGGTAGCGGTGGTGGCTTCGACTCATGTTGCTCGCTTCCATTTACTTGCACTTCCACCTTCTTAGCTGTCTCCGTGTATTTCTTAGTATCGTAGTGTTTCTTTTCGGTTTCTTTAGACTTACTCTCGTACCGTTCCTGGTGATGAGTGTCGTTGATGTGACGATTGGCTTGTGGTACATCTTTGAACGACTCTAACTTGGCCAGAATACGTTGCCCAATCTCGATTACATGCTTATTGCCCTTACTCAAGATGTCATCATGAAATTCTTCAGCAAATTCTTTACGAATTAGACCTAGATTTAGTTCAATATTTTGCAATTCATCGGAAATCTCTTTGTGACGTGTGATGTAGTTGTCGATCTTCACTTCGAGTCGACTCAATCGCGTAAAATCATCGTTGTTGACATTTTGTTTTGATTGGTTGTAGTAGTCAATCACATCAATTTCATGATCTGAAATAAAGTCGAATAAAGAATTATGCTAAAGCTCGATTTGTTTCTTACCTTTCCGTATGTTATTTTGTTTTTGGCTAGGTTTGTTCTGCCCTCTCTGGTAGTTATAGGAACGATTGCTGCTCTTCTGTCGATGATGGTTTTGAAGCTGAACATTGGTTCTTGTGGTGGGCTCATCATCTGGTAAAGAATTAGATCGATTAACATAAGTCACTGTGCGTTGCTTGAAGTGAGATGAAGGTGCCGATTGACGGTAATTACGAGGGATCGCTTGCCTGTCGGTGACAGATTGAGATTAGCTTAAATCCAAGATTTACACCCCAGACTTGTATCACTTACGCCTTGGGCTTAGACTTGTAGAGAAAGTCAAAAACCCCCATGACACAACACTGTTCGCCAGATGGGCAATAGTCGATGTAACTAGTTATAAGCTAAATAGCTTGATAGGTCGTTTGGTTGCACCACCAGGAATGTTGCTGTTGTTGTGACACCGAAAGCCGCGGAAGGGAAAACGCGCGGGCGGTTGAGTGTGATCGCTCACTTGGTCATAACGATCTCGAGAGCCTAGAGACGCTATCGCGCCGATTAGCTCCACACGACAGATGGCTGCAGACTTGCATTTCAAGTCTACCAACTCCTTTCAAATCAAAAAACGCTTAAACTACTTGTAAACTTTTTAAAATTTGATTTACAGTTTAAAATTGCGAAGAGTTTTAGTTAAAGATTTAAGTTCCTGACGGCACACCTCATTGCACTTAGAGAAAAAGAGAGTAGCAAAGTCGATTGCATCGAGAGCACTACACACCTCCCGTATCACTGGTTGCTATTGACTCTATGAGGATGGTTGTTGATGTTGTCGCTCGTCGAAATCATAAAGCTACGGATGTGATTGGGAGAAACGCACCACTAGTAGAACAAGAGTGCGCGTGTGAGGTTTATTCTCTCTGCTCATGTTAGACAAACATTGAGGCTAAATGCGTGTCAAATCGGGCCACTTGAGCATCTCCTGGCAAAGGTGTTGGTAGTAGTCAGGGGTAAGCCCGAGCTGACGAATCATCTGTCCGGCCACTCCGTTGACCAACAAGTCCTTGCGCAAAGTGTCTTGTGGGTTGAGTCGCATCTTGCGACACAACTCCACATACTTCTCCACATGATCAGAGAGTTTGCTGTGGGTTTCTTTGCGCAGCCCCTCACAAAGCTGCTCGCCAGTATAGTCTTTGATCTTACGAAAGCCTAACTCTGCAGACTGGTCAGCCAGAAAAGTTTTCATTATCTCGCAATAGAGAGGAAAGTTGCTCGAAGGCATGTGGTCTTGATGACCACGTAGCAAGCGAAAAAGAAAGTATGCCACCAAGTTACGCTCGGAAGGTTTCACGCTTTGGTAGAGTTGACGTACTTGAGCCTCTACCTCTTCCAAGTTGGGAAGTGCTTGCTTGGCGATAGCATCACGAATCCATTCCAACGATTCGCGTTGCTCAAAGTTGCGAAAACAACTGGTAATTTGCTCCATTTCAGCAATATAAACTCTAAAATAAACTCAACTATGCAATAGCAAATTATTTATTTACTCAAAAATAGTACTATTTAACTCATTTTCGAACAAAATAAATTAATAATTGTTCCCTACCATCTGGCGTCAGATCGAAGAACTACTGTTTATATAAATTAAATACAAACTCACTAGAGGGCGACACATTTCTCGGTGATATTAGAATTGATTGAAACTCATTTCTTATCCCCATGGGCACCGTCATTTCATATTAAAAAATATATAAAATTTGCATTCTTATAGAATTATGAATTTTAATTTTAAAATAGTTTGAGTGTGGATATTTCAATGATAGGTGTCGTCTTACTGCATTGACATGCAAATGTAATGTTGAGAAATGGTCATTGGCCCAGCCAGTGAAAGCTAGTGTGTTTGCAATGGTCAACTTTATCAATTTTTCCAAATGCATCACAGCAGCAGTAGTGATTTACAGTGGAATGCTCTCATATTTCATGCTTCATTTGAGTGTACGAGCTGGAATTTGCAAGTGGTGATCAATTCTGCTGGCCACTGGTCGGTGTGTGCACTCGAATTCCAAGGCACGATGGCTGGATAATGGCACTGTCCACTCCAATCTGTCACAGCACGGTTCACCCGACCCTCAATGCTAGATGTATCATTCACACTGGATTCATTTTAATTTGCCAAACTCGTTGAAATTGGCCGCGTGCCGAGTCTATCTCCTGTCCACGCCACTCTTCCGGTTCGGTTAAGAAACAATCAGAGGAGTCGCGAGCTGATTGCAGCTCAGTAACATTCATTCCACAGCACTAATGACACATCTATCAAGTTTCCATTTTGGTTTCATTTCGTGGCAGCTTTCTTGTCGCGCGGAATGTGCCACCGACAACTGCTGCACTGTATCAAATGTCATCGAGCAGTTCATTACACTAACTCTGTTGCTGACCACTGAATTAGGCACTGAGCAATGCGAGCAATGAGGCGCCATTTGCAAGCACCACTAACCGAACCACCGAGTAGGGCATCATTTAGACTCCAAATGTGCTACAGGGTTTCCAAATCCAAATTCCACTCTACTCACACAAACATTTGTGGCATTTTTTCTGGTCAAAACGAAATAGTATAGCTAAATATCCAATTTCAGTAGTGACAATCCAGAAGCAGTTATTGTCCGATATCAACATTGTCCAGACGAATTGCATTTATGCTATCACATGCTCGCGTGGCGAGTGACATGACTTGATGTTATCACCATTACTTTCCTTGGCTGTAAAGCCCACATACACGAGTGATAATAAAACTGTTAACTTTGTGTTTGAGATGTTCAAGAGATCGAAGAGTAAGTGCTTTAGTGCTAATTGAGATTGGGATGTGTAATGTGGAATAGATGTTCTTTTTTTATTTGTTTTTTTAAAGTTACAAGTATTAAATACAATAATTAAACAAGTGAATAACATCAATCAGAGTATCAGCACGATACTATTGGCAATTATTGACTGATTTATAATGGCTGCATGCAGTTTGCTTTATGCTGGTGGGTGGTAGTGGCTAGTACTGTGTTGAGTCATAACTTCACTTGCACTTGTCTAGGTGAGTTTCACTCGGTGAACTCCACTCGACCAGTGCCTGATGCCAACTCAAGTGACATACATCACTAGGAGAGATAAGAGCAATCAGAATTCGAATACAAAACAAGGCGAAGTTCTAAATCTTCATTGTCTGCTGCTAGTTGTAGTTCTGTGGGTATGATGATGGAGTGGAGTTCACATTACGGCCTAGCCTAATCCGACCTTACGTATGTAATATACTATTGAACTTGATGGCATGATTGGTTTCAAGAGGACCCCCACTTTCCACTCTCCACTCAGTCTCCACTCTTATGACGCAATCTTTCGAGTAAGTCGCACTACCCGTGTTGACAGTATGCTTTCAGTTGATCTCTAATGAAAACTAATTAGACCACAGGCCAACACGTAATGACACTGAGACAATCCGGCCTCTTGGGCCCAATCGGACACAAAACACTCGGGACTAGAGTAAATCCCGTGTTGACGTCACACGGCTCAGCCCACTGTGATTCACCCAACACAGAGTAAAAGTTGTGCTGTTATTTTGTTGCATGTTTTTCATAGCAACTTGTCGAGTAAGTGATAACGTCGAATTGTTTATTGAGTTTCAAGTCCTTAAAAATGTTATATGTAATCAACTTATTACTATCTAGTCAGTTCAACCAAACAACTGATTGTTAATTTTGTTGTAATGTGATTAAAGTGATTGTGATTGATCTAAATGCAGTGATGCTAAGAACTCCGCTTAGATCAGCGTGAATAGATAAAAATAGTATAAATCTCACAACACATAATTGATTATAATACGCCGACAGACTGAGAGGTCAACAGTTCCTAGAGGGAAGCAATATGGCGCCTTGTGGCAAGCTGGTTCAAACAAACAACAAATTCTTCATCCTCAATGTGTGTGTGAGTGAGCCACTGGGCATCGACTCGATTCGAACCATTTGCCCTTCGCATCATTTTTTGCTAGAATGACTGCTCAGAATGCAAAGACAGGACGATGAAGAAGATGGGAAAGAAGAAGAGAAGCAGAAGCCGTCCGACTCACTAATGCATCACTGAGTTTGCAATTCAAACAATCGACTGAGCAAGAGAGGGAGGGAGAGAGAGAAAGAGAGGAGAGAGAGAGAGAGAGAGAGAGAGAGAGAGAGATCGGACAGTACCGAGTGATGCGCACATAGACATAGAGCCAAGTGGATCGGTCAGACTGGATGGGTGTCTGATCGGAGGTGGAGAGATCACCATCGATGGTAGTCGTGCCATCTCACTAATTTCGTCACCACAATTCGGACAAATTTATCCCGGGTCTCGAGGTTAAACTTGTCAAGTTGCATTAGTATAGAGGGTGACAGTGTGTGTGCGGTGCGTTCGTGGTAGAATTTCATTATCTATCCTGACCCGTGTGTGGTTTGATCAGTGCTCGGTTGATTAACAATTCGATCAGATGAATACATTCGAGGCACATTTGACGCCGACCAGGATGGGAGAGAGAGAGAGAGAGAGAGAGAGAGAGACGAGCAAAGTTAGAAAGAAATAGAGAGATAGATTGATTGAGAGATGGGGAGAGAAAAATAAAGTAAGCAAAAGAGAGATATTAAGTCGCGTGCGCGTCTCTTACAATGGCAGATCAAACTACTCACGAGGAATTTATTTTTTTCTAATTTAATCACAGTCACAACATTAACATGATAAAAAGCAAATTATTTCAAATTATAAATTGTCAATGTGTTTCACGTGTGCATCTATCGATACCTAAGTGTTAGAAATTAGGATACATAAGACAAATATAGAAAATCTAACAATTCTAACTATAGTTAAAATATACTACACTTTCTTCTGAATACTTCTTAAACAATGTTGAGAAAAGAGAATTGGCGATTTCATTTTTGTTGGAAGAATCTTGATCTCGGATTGTCAAAAACAGTTGTGTGATCACTGATCAGTGTTATATAAGTGCTTTATCACTTAAATAACATTATACTCGGCGACTCAAATGTACACATAGATAAGTGGAACTTTCAATTGTGTGTGTGTAAGAATATTTCTCGATTGCTAAGATTAGTTTTGAAGTGTTCTTCAGTAGCGAGTTTTTCCAAAGCTTATTGATGAATGGAGACAACTTCTTGCAGTGGACAACCTTAAACAAAGTATTTTGAGAGTTTGTTTATTTAAAAACGTTGTTAATTGAGAAATTTAACTTAACATATCTTAATGATTAGTTGTTTATTTAAAATGTGAAATTATTTAAAATTGAGACAATATAGTGGTCTACTAATGAAAATGACTGTTAAAGTTAAATCGTTTGTATAACCTAGTACTATCGTATTAGCTATTCTAGATGTGTTCTGTTTAGTTTAGACGATAGTTGAAGACTGATCGAATGTCTTTTTCTGTTTAGAATATTTACAATGGTGCTTCAAGTTTGACTCGATTCACTTCTCTCAATGCAATTGTAGGCGCGTAGCACACTAGCCGGACTGGGTGCTGCAAAAGTGCAGTGTTACATTGCAGCATTATCCACAATCCCAAGAACATTTTCTGTGAAAGACCTCCTACAATAAAAGTTGTAACAAACGAAACCAACTTTGTTGTTAGAGGTCTTTCATGAAAAACATCTGATTTTGATCGAATATTTCGGGCAACATCCTACTCTACGGGGCCCACCACTGAAGGGCGCTGGTAGCGCACTGGTGGGTGGAGCATATGGTCTCATATTTCTCAAAGTGTATCTTTGCCACACACTTCAAATGGAGAAAGTTCATACAGGCAACACTCAAGAAACGGCCAAAAATGTTCTCTACCTTTGGCAGTAC
>DVQH01001868.1:0-11320 GCA_018231625.1 Papilio phestus | reverse complement strand
TGAATTCGATACTTCATATGCGTCATTTATCAAACTAATCTATCTTATTTAAACAAACTATAAAGATTGTTATTCAATCATTGCCATATGGTTTTTGAATTCCACATTATGTCCAGCAGACAAAGGCTGATGTATTTTTTATCTATCACGAGAGAAGAGAAATATGGATGAAATCTGCAGATTTAAAAAAAATCAACAAAGTGTAACTAGCTTTTGTTAAGCTATTTATGTGAACTTACGTTATGATTACATAGATGAACCTACAATGTTGTGTTTTCAAAAGATTTTCTCTGTAGTAGCTTACTGAGCCTAAGGGAGGGGGGGCGGGGGCTGGGGTTAACAAAAAAAAACAATATTGCTTTCATATTTTAATCTCATTCATATCAAAGTACTGAACATAAGTTAAGTTTTTATTTTACATTATTGTATCTATGCTTTAAGATTTCTCTATAAAATATAAATTAGCGTGGCACCATTAAGGTTGACATTACCAAATATGCCTTGTGATACAAAATACTCCCACCAAACCTCACAAAAACTTAAAAATATCAGACGATTCAAAATCGTTTAATACCTCTCTTTTAGTTATAACATAGTTAAATTTTAAGTTTTACATAATTGATATAATATACCTATTAGTCTTAAATTCCCTACCTTTATAACTATATTATTACTATTTATATACAGATTAGGTACATACTATGATAATGTTTACAAGCCGTGTAACAATTACATGTGAAGTGATTACAACACCACTCCGCTAACCGGGTCGCCTAACTTAACAAATACAATCCATTCCCACATCTATACAACACATTAATGTTATAACCAAAGAGATTTACTTTATCATAGACAGGATGTTACAAAACAAAACCATAGACTGCTAATATAGACCAATAAGTTTAACTTAATCAAACAAGTGTTTTGAGATTTGAGAGAGAAGTGGATTCCCTGAGCTTGGAACTGATTAGTTACCAATATTTGATTAAGGGTTATCAGACCAAGTGGGCTTAATCAAATCTCTAACCTGCGTAAACATCCTTGTTTGACTGCAGTTTCAGGTGTCCACTCTATAACAAGTATTGAATCTCTATGGTTATAACCAAATCAGTTCCAAACACAGTTGACATCAGCAAAAGTACACATGATCAGTGAAAAAACATCTAATTTTTCTTCAAACTTAGAAAATATTTAAAAGCTAGGAAAACAGTGATTGGCCATAAAACAGAAATCTTTAAACCTTGTACTGGGCAATAATGGCAAAGGATATATACTAACAAAAGATACATGAAAACATTACATATTTAAAACATACTTACAAAACTATAACTTCACAGTTATTCATTTTCATTTCTGATGGTCCCCAATTTGAATGAGACGGGTAAAAAATAAATAAACAGGCATGTGATTTCCTGCATTGATTAATGTTAAAGACGTAAAAATAAAAATTATAGTATATTTTGATAACATTATTGTTGCAGGAAATGTGATTAATGAATTTAATCTTTCGTACAATCCGACCTATTTCTTATTAAACGTGATCACAGTTGTTTTATTAAAATGTCTATTATCTTAAAAGTTATTAGCAAACCTAGTCGACCAGTTAGTTACTAGATTTAGTTCAAATGCATATTATGTTAAAATAAGTTAAAACACATTTACTAATAAAAATCCAAATGATTCTTCAAATTTCCGTTAACACTGTCGAATTAAAATTCATATAAAAAATACGAGATAAAAATTGCCGGTAGGAATGTTGAATGAGAGGTGACAATTTTAATAACCTTATCCAAATGAGATGGACAGTTCAGAAAGTAACTGAATACAAAATTCCCAATGTGTACCTAGTACTTTTCTATACAAAAACGAATTTGTCATTTTACATCTATCTTTCATCAAATCACAATTTCTCAATTATAATCAACATAAATTCACAAAAACACTCCAATCACCTATACACTTTCTACAATAATATAATAAAAAGCAAAACTATTTAAACTTTTTACAACAAATTTTACATAATAAAACAGACATTACAAGATTGACGCAAGCGTTGAGAAACGCCAATTATAAAATCACAATATTTACTAATTTATAACACAAAATCTATCATCCCTTTTAACCTCTTATTTTACTTCCATATACTTCTGTATATTTCACCACCTTCTCTAAGTATTATATGTAAAATACTTTACAATATTTCATTCTCTCTCAAATATATGGTGTTACATTTCATACAGTACTTTAAATATTATTACACATGTTAAAGAATTGTTATTAAAGGTAGAACTGGCATTTTTAACTTAGTAGTAAATAATTATGTCAACGCGTTAAAAGTTTGGTCAAATTATCATAAATTGCCTATTTAAAATTGACAAAATAAACCAAAATGAAAACATTTTAAAATTCGTTTCATGGACAGAACAACGAAAACATCTTATGTATTATCAATAGCAGTTAAATTCTGCAAGAGGCATTTTCATGGGTTTTTAATGGTTTTCTTGTATTATTTTGCATAGGGGAACTATACTCTGCTTTTGCTTTTGTATTTTTGCGTCGCATAGCAACGGATAGTAGGCGCACATGAGTGTACAGGAGATAAAAGTGTTTAGTATCAAACACAACAAATCGCTATGTACATGGCATTTACCGTGGACTTAACACTGCTATTTATCTAGCCGGTTCTCACATGTCCTGTGTAGCACACAGGATATAAAATAAACATGTAATTTTTCACATAGTCTCATTCCACAGTACCAGGCTCACATAAATGTAAACTGATTGTCACGTACCGTTGCGTGCGACAGGTACCAGGCAAGCATGATTGTAATCAGCCCCCCCTAGACAAAGTGACTTCGATTAACGATGTCGCTTGTAGAATCTACAAAATGTGTCAAAACATAGGAATGAATATGTGAAAAGCACGTGACTTATCAATTGTTATGTCAGTTCCATACATTTTTGACTTTTCGATCAGCGATGGCGATATCTAAGGGGACTGGTTACATTACACTGCAGCCTGCGCCAGGTACCAGGCGCGCATGAATGTACACTGGTTGCATACTGCAGCGTGCGCCAAGTAGCAGGCGCACATGAATCTGGTTATCACATAGTGCAGCGTGCGGCAGGTACCAGGCGCGCATGATTGAAGTGGTGTCACGTACCGCAGCGTGCGAGGCGAGCATGCGGCTGCGAGTGCGGTCGCTAGTAGTTGACGGTGACGGGATGGTGCGCGACACCGCCGGCGTGGTGCTGCGCGCTAGGCGTGTGCGTAAACGTCGCCACACTGGTCGCGCTGCTCGTACCGCCTCGGACCTGCATGTTTTATACAATTATATTTAATTTAAATGATTTTCTTTTTTGTAAAATAAAAATTCGTAAAAGCATTCTCCAAACTGACCTGGCTAGTAATTTGCATAACAGCATTATTTTGCTGACTCTGGGCGACCTCTTCTTCTGTCGGTCTGTTTTCGTTATTTGTTGCTCTAAAAATGATGAGAAAACATGTTAAAACACTTAGTTTTTTAACAAAAATTGTTTCTATTCGATTTTTATGATACATTGCAATATGCCGATTTGCTCATTATAAAAACATTCACATGTTTGTTCATACCATCAGAGAAATTAGCGGTATTGCAACTTAAATATCATTCACTTGAACTTTTTGAACGGAAACAACTTAATTGGTTATTTAGTAGCACGGGTGCAATCTACATAGTTTTAAATATGTAATTTTCCTGTAAATATGTGGGCGAGTATACCTGACGTCGTGTTTGCGGTCAGCACGGTCCGCGGCGTCCTTGGCTGCGTCGGGGGCGACGGGCGCGGCGGGCTGCTGCTCACCGGCCGCAGTCTCACCCGCCGTCTGGTGCGTGCGCTGGTGTGACACCAAGTGACCTGTAACATACAAAATAAATAACTTTATTAATTTTATTTATATATTTCCCCTTTGGACAAAGTCTGGTGTCTAAAGTAGTGTGGCGATCACCAGGCCCCCGCACCACAGACCACAATGAAACTGATAAAACAAAAAATAAAAAAATAAAGAATAAAGAAAATATAAAAGAAATTTAAACTACATGTGACAATGATCCTTATGAGCGGGCGCACTTTAACTTAACTTTTCCCAAAACTGTTGTGCGATAGTCGATTAATTCGCAGCCAATTCAACTGTTAGTTAGTTGAACAACTAAAAGTCGAGTAGTGTGCGCACCTCCATACAAGCTCATAGGAATGAAAACAAGACTAGTTGTGAGATAGTTTAGTCAAAGGTTTGCGCACGTTACTATTACTCGCAGGGGTTTTAACAGTCTTGTGACGTCACGCGTTTACTGTACTGAGCAGTAAAGTTGGATGCGACCGATGTGCGCACGACTAATAAATATTATGGTCAATGATTTAAGTAGTTAATCTAAACGTCTTTTAATTTTTCTTTAATGACGACATATTACGTTAATAGTTTAAAATAATCGGAGTATTTGAAGTTTAACGTACCTTTGCAAATGAAGTCCTTGGAGCAAATATCGCATCTGAAGGGTCTGTTTCCGCCGCCCTTCTGATGCGACCGCTCGTGGAACAGCAGATTGCCTTTCAACGGAAACGACTTGCCGCACTCCCCGCACGAGTACGGTCTCTCGCCGCAGTTGTGTGCTCTGGGAAAATAACGTCAATATCTTTAATACACAAAACATATTAATAAATTGAGAATTTCCTCCCTTTAGAAGTCAGTTAAAAATAACCTTTACTAACCTATGTGTTCTGCTCTACATCCTTGCCAAATTTCATGGAGATCCGTACATCAGTGTAGGCTCTCAACAAACTCTAACATCCATACATATAAACTTTCTTATCTTAATATTGATGGATGGATGTTTCTTAGAGTTTGCAGTCTAAAGGGCTGAACGGATTGCGATGAAATTTGGCGTAGATGTAGAGGATAGTCTGGAAGAACACATAGGTTACTTACTTTCTTTTTTTTTTAATTCCACGAGGTCGATGTCGCGGGTGAAACCTGGTTTATAGTATTTGTGAGATGTATACCTCATATGCGTCATGAGATGCTCCTTCCTGGTGAAGGGCTTGGAGCAGACCTTGCAGGCGTGCGGCGTGTCGCCCGTGTGCTGCTTCAGGTGGTTGATGAGGTGCTCCTTGCGCGTGAACGTCTTGTCGCAGTACTCGCAGCGGTGCGGCGACTCGCCCGTGTGGATTCTGACAAAAACACATTACTTTAGTTCTCTGATACATACATATATATATATTAATAAAATACATTTTACCTAGTGTTTATAACTTTGTCAGAAGCGCATCTTGTGCTATCTTCTCTAAATAATGCAGATTTATTACATCTAGTGACAAAATATATTTTATTACATTATATTTGAATCTATAACAGAGGAAGACCGAGAAGGATACTTAGAAGGCTTTGCAAAATCCTAACTATAATTATTATAAACTCCATAAACCATGAAACTAAAGTATGAAATATAGCATGCAGAGAAATACAGCAAAATAGGGACAACTTAACAAAAAAAGGAACAAGATAAGCCGCGAGCAACAGCTAACACAGCTAGACTAAATTCTATTTCTATAACTACTACACAGAGTTATGCGACGAATAGTTACATCTCTTAATGGAACTCACAAGAGATGTAACTCTTTTCATTGCATGTACAGTCAGGGAAATTGGCGGTGTTCGAACTTAAAAGCTACAATCGTTTGAACATTTGTTAACGAGACGTGGAACAAAAATCAATACTTTTAAATGTGTCTGTACAAATTAAAGTTGGTTTTATAGTTTCTTTTTATTATCCCTTCGTTTGCACCACTCACTGCTACTTTATTAGTTCTATGTATAAAGAGGCATAGTTTGTTTTTTCCTAAAGTGGAACACCGCGTATTTCCAGGACTGTACAGTACCGAACGTATGAATGGCGAGTGTTGTCACCTGACGTGGTTGGTCAAATGCTCCTTGCGGGAGTAGGTCTTGGTGCAGAAGGGGCACTTGTGCGGCGTCTCCCCGGTGTGCTGGTGCACGTGGTTGGTGAGGTGCTCCTTGCGGGAGAACTCCTTCGTGCAATACGTGCACTTGAACGGAGTCTCGCCCGTATGCAGTCTGCGATCAATACATTCCGATTAAGTGCCTTCACTTATTTACTATTCAATTGTATCACAGCAAATGGGACTCAATCGGAATGTAGTGTTTGTTGGGGGATAAGATAAATTTACCTCGAGTCTAGTTGCTTTAGTTATTGCCGATTGAACCCCAAATGCTTGATGCTATCTGGATTTAGTTAAAGACATAAAAGTGTTTGTGTATCAGTCCGAGTGTATATACGCACCGAACATAGTAAAGGACATATTTTTTTACGGACTATTCACGGTTATGTGGGTTTAGCGGTGTCGTTGTGTTGAATGCATGTGGGAATCTGTATACGCGTCGGATGAGATAAGATAGTTGTTCATTGCACACAGGTCTCCGTGAAGGACATACCCTGTTGTGTACGTACGTAATGCGCGGAATGTAGCGTGTATGGAGGGAGGGTGTATACGCACCGCACGTGGTTGACGAGGTGCTCCTTGCGCGTGAACCGCTTGTTGCAGTAGGAGCAGGGATGCGGCATGTCGCCGGTGTGCTGGCGCACGTGGTTCGTGAGGTGCTCCTTGCGCGCGAACGACCGCGTGCAGTACGTGCACTTGTGAGGAGTTTCGCCCGTATGCTGTCTGCGCAACAGAGTACATTCCGATTTGATTTTATTTTCATACGAATTTACTTCATTTATAACTATGGAAAGTTCTAATTTCTTATTATAAATGTATTAATACTTTAAGGTGCCAACTCATGTTTATGTATGACTTTAAATCAAAAAGTGTAATTTCGCAAAATGGAGCACACCAATTTGAACTGTTACACGAGAAATGTTTGACGAATTTGTTAAAAGAGTTTATACAAGTGTTTAAGTATTGTCCGATATGACTTAGTACATTTTCTTTCTGGATCATCCTCATCGCTTACCAAAACATTACAGAAAAAGAATCCTAATAGATGCACAATACTTTCATGAATTAATCATTAAAAACCAGCTTCTGATCCGCTGTTGATATTTGGCAAGCTCATCTATTAGCATATTAATTTGCTGTAAGCGAGAGGATGGGTCGGCAAGGTGTCACTCCGCACGGAGCTCAAATCGGAATGCACAATGCTGTGCTACCGCAGTTGCATTCAGGGAAACTTCACACAATGCCGTTCAAGACTTAAAGTTAATGACTCACGACTTTTGATTACATGAACTTCATCGGCAGGAACGGGGATTCTCTATATAACGATAAGTCATGCAAAGTACATGCAAACTACTATGGAAACATGCCCAATAAGTATAAATAGTAGGGAATGTTTTATTTAGCCTTGAGCGTGTAGCACAGCATTGTCGATTTATAATGCAATACAGAGTATGATGGCTACACAGAATAACATTAAAACATCAATAGCATGGCAACTATTTTATTACAACTTGTAGACAACTGAAATGAAATGGATTGATTTTATATCAAAATAATGTCAATAGTCATTTCATTCAATTATTTGGTTTAGAAATGGACTCGTAATTTGTTTTCCAATAATGAAAACTCTCGCGTTGATGTCTACAAGTTGTACTAAATTAAATTGCTAATCTAAATACACAGTACAAACACAGAAGCTAGCGTATAGCACATCTAGTGCATCGATGTCATAATTGCCATACATTTACAAGGTAGTAATTTCAAGTGATTTTTGTTCATAAACAGGGATTCTATTAATTTTCCATTACATAATAAAGCAGTAATGGAAAAACATAAAAAATTTTTACTCTGTTCGAAAACGGCATAGAAATGAATACGTAACGGTATATAAATCGAAATAAAAGACGTAAAACGACGCCCTGAACATTGACAGAGGATAAATAATATTACAGAAGGCTTTGTCATATGAATATGTAAGAAAGAGATCTATACTGAATTCATATGGGTGTGAAAAAGGCTGATAGAGCAACATTCCCGTATTGACTATTATGACACCGACACACGTGAGGTCCGCGTGGTTACCTGGTGTGGTTGGCGAGGTGCTCCTTGCGCGTGAAGGACTTGGCGCAGTAGGTGCAGCGGTGCGGCGACTCGCCCGTGTGTTGCCGCACGTGGTTGGTGAGATGCTCCTTGCGAGTGAACGTCTTCGTGCAGTACGAGCACTTGTGCGGGGACTCCCCGGTGTGCTGACGAACGTGGTTCACTGGAATAGTACACATTCTTATTTCTAGGTTCTTTTTAGTTATGTTGGTATATGGACACGCCGTATATCGTATTTTTCTTAAGAGATAATTCAAAGGGAACATAGAAATCAACCACAAAAAAACAAAAAGCTCTAACACTAATTAATCGCTGCCTAATTTTCTTAATCCTATAAAATATTGTTCTTTAAATTACATCTAATTTCTTCAAATAGTTTTTTACAAACTCTCTATTATTTACATTGCAGTTACACATTTAGTTCGTCAGACCCGTGTGTGAATGCAAAGTGGATTTTTGAACTGTTAACATTAATTATATTTATAATTTTATGAAATGTTTCTACTATATACTCTTTACCAAGTTGAGTTGTGAAGGATCGTTGGTGTGATAATTGTATTGCTTTCTTACCTAAATGATCTTTCCTGGTGAACGCCTTAGGGCAGTACCCGCACTGGAACGGCGTCTCGCCAGTGTGCTGTCGCACATGGTTGACGAGGTGTTCGCGGCGTGTGAAGGACTTGGCGCAGAAACTGCAGCGGTGCGGCGACTCGCCCGTGTGTTGCCGCACGTGGTTCAAGAGGTGCTCCTTGCGGGTGAATGTTTTCGAACAGAAGTCGCAACGATGCGGTGTTTCGCCTGCAAATTCATAATTATTTTAAAAAATCTCTTTTTTTCCTTATTGAATATTTTACATTTTTTATTCACAGTTGGACAGTAGCTTTCAATAAGAGGATAGGCATATTGTGAACACCAACTGATGTCAGTGAATCCATACAATTGAAACCGAGTCTGCGCCATTGTCCAATTGTACTAGCCAAGTGTGAACCATACACAACTTTTCACTGATGAAAGGTCTGTACATATTGCCATCTGTTTTTTGTAAAGAAAGAGGACAATTTTTACAAGTGTTTTATCAATAATAACCTGATCATATTACACATCGTGTTAGTAAATTAAAACCAAATGATTCAAATAAACATAATGCGGATAACCAAGCTTGACACCAAAGTATACAGCAAAATGTATTTAGACATTTAAAAATGTGTTTTTTTGCATATTTATATTACAAACCAAGCAAAAACTATTTCACCTAACCAAATTGTCTTACTCATCTGTCTATAGCAGTTGTAAGACAATTAAGATAGTGAGTGTACAATAAAGCGATACTAACCAGTATGCCAGAGAATGTGATTGGTGTAGTGTTCCTTTCTGGTGAAGGACTTGCCACACAACTCACATCGGAACGGTGTGTCGTTCGTGTGAGATCGCATATGGTTCACTAAATGCTCCTTCCTAGTATACTTCTTCAAACATATGTGACAATGATGCGGCGTTTCACCTATGTGAGTGGGGCAGAAAATATATTGTTAAAATTCAATGATGCAACTATATTACTTCGAATCTTTATAGCGATTGAATTAAATGTTAATATAAGTTGATAACTAACGTATATCTACTATATTTAATTGTTGGGTAAATAGTTGAATCATTCAATTCTACTTTCTGCACCACTTTGACCGTAACTGAGGTGCAAGGCTTGGATATACCGTATTTTTAATTAACCCATAAATGGATCTAAATTGTAATTAGTGATAACTTAAAATAGAAAAAATGAAAATAACGTAAAAGATGATGACAAATAAATAGTAAAATTGATTATTTCAATATTTACTCAACAAATTAATTCTAGTGATAGGTTAGTTCAAGTGTAATCTTCTCTGTTTGTGATCAAATCTTTTGAGTAGTGTAATCACAAGATACTTTTAATAATGCAGCATTGTTTTAACACAAGTTTAATTTTTAAACAAAACCTTGTTAAAACAAAGTTTTTTGTTCAATTATTCAAACACACAAGTTTAATTTAATTAATTTAAAAAAGCTTTTGAAAAACAAGGTACACAATTTGCACCCTGAATCAGTTTAAAAAATAAAGGACCATAAAGTATAAGGTTTGAAATAAAATTTACTTAATTCTACGTTTTATATAAGCTATGATGGCTACAAAACATTTCATTGTAGACAAAATCAATTTCATCAGAAAGTTTCTCGTTTTGCCGATTAGCCCAAAAGATTTCTTTATCCCACTGGAGTGTTTACCCAATAGTAAAGATTCCATCTGACCAATGGGTAAACACTTTTTTTTTATTTCTGCATCCATTAAATATATTTTGTTGGAAGACATTTTTTAACACAGTCCATGCGTTACAGGAAATATTTTCCCGTATTTGTGTTCCGGCGTACTCTGTATTTGCCATTATCTCATCTTTGGTGCGGTTGAAAAACTACACAAACAAAAGAGATAGTTGTATTTCTGTCAGACTTGCTTTATATGCAAAGTTTAGCGTTGACCAGGTAATATGGTTACCATTAACGCGAAGTTTTTGTAGCAAAAAAAAAAAAGTTACCAAAACGCTAAAATTAAAATCTTACGTATTGTTGACCGACTTCCCACAAGACGGAGGTACTCAATTTGTCTGTATGTTTTCTTATGTGTGTGCGATATATCCGGCACTGGTAGACCGATTTTGAAAATGCCTATTATCCGAAAGGTAGTGTGTGCAGGTGGGTTCCATTTTTTGTATAAACTAGTTCATTAGTTAGTAGTATTTGTAGTTTTAAATTAGTTGGTCGTCTGGACACTATCGAAATTAGGGGTAAAGTGATATTTAGATGGAAATGCTAACACCTGATGTTGCTCGTGTGTACTATGTAATGTGTAGTCGTGTGTCAGGGCAGTATACCTGTGTGCCACATGACGTGGTTCATGAAGTGCTCCTTGCGCGTGAAGCTCTTCTTGCAGATGTCGCAGCGGTGCGGCGTCTCGCCCGTGTGCTTGCGCACGTGGTTCACCATGTGCTCCTTGCGCGTGAATGTCTTCGCGCAGAACTGACATCTAAAAACAAAAATGATGCAATTTCTTTTGATTAAAAGACAACGTAGCTTTATCCATAACTAATTTTGTTAAAATAGAAGTTACAAATTTACATATTTTCTTTACATATTTGGAATAACTCAAAAACTACTGGGTCAATTTTAAAAATTCTTTCACCGTTAAAAAGAT
>DVQH01001867.1:0-11320 GCA_018231625.1 Papilio phestus | reverse complement strand
GACCATATTTTTAAATATTAAATCAAATGTATTTTAAAAACTTATTTTTTCAAATATATTTGGGTGCCGGTCTGTGAGTGTTGTTTTAGCTTAATTATTTGAAATTTAAAAAATAGATGTTTGCGGTTATATTTAATTAATTTAATGTAAACCATTTCAAACTAATTTTTTAACAATCAAATCAAATTTTTAAACAATTAGTATAAAGCAGCTAATTATTTTTTAATTATTTAGATCCACCGGTCGATTCGCATGCATAGAAAATTTTTCCAATCAGCTTGATATTTTTTTAGATAATAAACAGCACCTAAACTTGAGTTGAGTTGTTTGCTTTCTATAGATCGAACACAATGGTCCACATGTTTCGCTTCTCACCAAAACTCTACCGCTTTGAAAAAACTTCATCATCGGATAGGTTCAAAATGAGACGAATCTAATAAAAGCAAAGAGAAAGCCGACGAGAGAAATCCAATATTGGTGTTTGCCTTCCATGACTGCGGTACCGGCCATAAATTACCTAAAGGAAGAGAGAGAGAGAGAGAGTCGGGTGGTAAGCAACAGAATAGAACGCGCTCACGCGTTTGCCTCCCTCACTGATGAACTGTGGTGGTTAGTCTTGGAAGAATCGAGTTGTGGCTGTGTCAATTGGTCTCCCCGCTACACTCTGGTCTAGTCTCTTGTGATGGTGGTTGCAATTTGTTTGTTGTTGCCGTCACTCGATTTACTGTGGCAGTGGGTGCCAAATGGTGACGAACCGGACCGCAAGCGCGACTGGTGTCACCTGAATCTATCTTTTTCTCTGTGCCATAGTGGTGTTCTAGCAGTAGTAGGCTTACCACTACCACCACGGGAGACTTTTCATTGCAGACTTAACTACAGACAACACGCAAACCGACCAGAACATTCTGTCATTCTGGGATCAGAGAAGAGTATGTACAGAGTGGTGCCGCGTTGTTTCTGGTGTGACTCGCTAGAACTCAAGGTATTTCACAGTCAAGAGCAAGACAAGAGTAATGTGTTGCCAACTGTAAACAAGTTACAATTCAAATAGTAAAGCTTGCAATAATTTACTCTTTTCTTTTTCATTAAAATTAATAAACATTTGAGCGTTTTTCGGTTTTCAAATACTCAAATCAATACAACAAAAAATTCAGTATAATAACTTTTGTTTTTTACATCCTAATCGCCTTCAATATTTTTTTCTTGGTTGTGCCATTTCCAAATTTCAAACATTTAATTATAGAGTGTCTTTCAACTTATTCTCTTTCTTTACGATTGATTGTCTTTTATGTTTATCTTGTTGGTTTAAAAGTCTGTTTTGGTTACTATTTGTTTGTTTAACTTTGCATTCAAATGTAAAAGTCTGTCCCTGAAAGTTAGCTGTCATGAACAACGGCGAAAATGTGTCCTCCTCTTCGCTCACAATCTTACCTAAAGAAGAAATGCTACTACAGTCGAATCGGACGTCCACCGGAGTACCATTTCCGTTGTGTTTTCAAGAAAATACTGCTGTTGTGCTATTCCAATTGGCGCATTTATGCTTTGCATTGGCATATTTGGCGCCACCAGTGCGTCACCTTGTGGCATGGCTTCAATCTTTTTTAGCACTGGGACATATTCTACTGATAAGCTGGACATGGAAGACCTGCCACCGAGTACCCAGTTTGCTGGGTTGGAACATTGTTCTTGTAGTTTTGAGTGTGATTCGTCTTGGATACCATCTCTACCGCCATCGACCAGTGATACTTGCACCGGAAATAGACGAAACATATGAAAAGCTATTTAGCGCTGTAGGTGTTCCGCGCAAAGCTTTTAAGAGGTTGATAGAGCAAGGCAAGTTCCACTCGTTGCATCCTGGTGAAGCATATGCAGTTGAAAAAATTACCAACATTGATCGACTTTCACTACTTATCGAGGGCAAGTAAGTTGAATGAATTGCATAAATAGTGCAAATATACATTAAAGTTAATCCATCTTTATAATTAAATCAATCTACTTTGCGTATTTCTGAGCTTTCAAACAAGTTATAAAAGTGTAGGGTTATTTTCTTTAGTTCATTAGTGATAGGTAAAACTCACCATATACTATAGTTATGTTATAGATTTGAATCTCAAGCAAAATTCTCAATTGTCTATTTTTAGAGTAAACGTAACTGCTGGTAATCATGTGCTTCACTCGATTGAACCCGCGGAATTTCTTGACTCACCCGAATGGGAATCTCGAAGTGGACGAAGCACAATGGGATGTGTAGGTCTTGCAATGAACGGTGTAGTCAGTGATCCGAAACGTCACATTTACTTTCCGCAATCGTTGCGCAATCCAGCAAGGAAGCTCTCAGATCCCAACCGACCATTCAACGATGCACTGTTTGCGAAGCCACCCAAAGAAAGTCAATTCAATGTGTCACTGATTGCTGCAAGTCAGTCCAAATATCTCTGTTGGCATCAGAGCACTCTAGAGTATTTTCTTGCTAAGGAACCCTATCTAGCAGCAGTGTTTGATCTTGTGTTGGCACGAGATATCACTAATAAACTTTATGCTATGAATGACAAGGTTAGTTGAACATGACAAATAATATTAAAACTGATCAAGCCTATTCGATCATAGGTTATATCTGACAAAAATTCAAACCTCGATATTCGCCTTCCGGTGCTAATCACATCGCTGACTAAACATTTTGAAACGCCCACTTCGAATCAAATTGTAATAAAATCGACAGGACCAAATCAAGCTGCTCCTCTAGTTTCAACAGTGTCTCCTCTTCAAATGGAGACAGCTCCAAAAATGTTGAATTCGTGGCATCAAGCTGCCTCTGTAGCGACCACTGCATCGATTCCATTGACTGACTGGTCACCTATGACTACTTATAGCTCCAATAGTACTACTGCTGAGGCACAGGTGCCACTGCTGGCTAAGGATCATAATCATGGCGCCACTCAAACTTCCACTACAACGCTGATTCGATAAGATACATTCAAGTAACTTATCTCTACTGGTTCTAATTCCATGCAAGATTCTTTGATTCTCGGGCCGATCTTACATTGAATCCTGTTACGAAAAATGAAATAATCAAACTGGAACAAATGTAAATTGTCCAAAAGTTTTTTTATATATCTGTCCATCTCCACATGAGCTGTGTTATTTTTTTCATTTACTCGGGGCACTATTTTTCTTCTACACTTTATCTTCTTCCAAGTTTTGCTACTCTTTACTTCCTCATTGTTAATGTATGATGCTAATGATATGATATACAAAAATTTTTACATCTCCCACATTGGGAAAGTGATACTTTACATTATTGAAAACAGTTAATTTTGTTTTTTCAAGGTCAATTTTTTACTTTTTCGTGCCTTTTGTATACAGAAAAAACGTAACCATATAGTTTTTAGCTTGTTTAGAAGAAATATATTGGGAATAAGATTATTTGTCATGAATTCATGTTTTATTTCTCACTCATTCATCGTTTTAAGTTCTTACTATACTTTGCTATTTTTACCGTATCCTATATGTATATATAAATAATATAGTGCTGTACTTTAGACAATTGACGGCATTCTTTCGGTTTTCATTGCAGGTTTTAATTTGCCAGCCAACAAAAGAGTATTAAATCTCAAGGGCGTGTAGATTTAAATGGGATGGCTAGAGTTACAAGTGCATGAAAAGTTTTGTTGTTTTATTAGTAGCATATAGTTTCTGGTTTTAAAACTTCTTGAGTGGGAAATAGAGAGAAGAAAGGCCAAGGTAATAAAATGTTGTGCTGAGAAGCAAACTTCATTGCTCTAAAGCTATTTATAGAGTAAAAACACAGAAAGAACAATCCAAAGTGAACTCTCATCAGAACATAACGGTTTAGCTGGTCGAATGGTTTACACTACTACATAGTCTAGTTTCTTCCGGGAATGTTAAATAAACATGGCAACTAATGAATTTTAAAAACTAGATTTCAAGGACAAGCCAAAGCTGAGGATTGTTTTAAAAATTCAAATTTCAAAACTAAGTTTGCTAAATACCTAAAACCACTAAAATATATTTTTAAAAATTATATAGTCTTTATGCAAAAATGACAACAAGCCAACTAAAGTTGTGTTCAAAAAAGGAAAGTGTGATTACATATGTTGCTATTGTTGTTGATGCTTGTTTCGATGTATCACCTTGTCATCAACACTTTCAAGGCTTAGGAATGACACAGTGGTTTTCCTCTTTCCATCTCTTCTTTCAGTATACAATAACTGCAAAGGATGAACAACTGAATAAATGATTTGCTTGTATGAATAAGAAAAAGAGAAAAAGGAAACTGTAAATCGAGATAAATCTCCTTTTTCACCGTCGCGATGAGATGTGTTGCACTAATTTCGCAACTGGTTTGAAGCTCAGGCGTGATGGATGAATGGGATTACAATTCGCTTTCCATGTGGTAACAAAGATATACACAAAAAACTGAGAAAGTATGAAGCTTGGGAAATACTACAGGAGAGAGAGAGAGAGAGAGAGAGAGAGAGAGAGAGAGAGAGAGAGAGAGAGAGTTGTTAGAAAGAGGCCAAGGATGGTTCATCCCAACAGATGTATGTAGATGTTCAATTGACAGCCACACTTAAATGTGATCGGGCACATATTCTGAAAATGTATATGTAAAAAAGAAAAATCTTATCCAAATTGAATGAACCATGCGTGCACATTTGCCTGTGAACATGTGGATTGTGTATTTTTTTAAAATAGAAAATCAACTTTGCGTTCCGCGTGCACGATTGCTAATGAGTCTTAGAGAAGAGTTGAAAAGTAGCAAAACCCCTAATGTAAACAACTCATTATATGCCAAATCAGTTTCTTTACCATCCTCCTATTGTTAACAACCAAAGATGACGCTTTAGAAAAAAAACCTTTCAAATGAAAAGTAGTCTGTCAATTTTTCAATTTTCTCGCTATTTTCACCCAGAAATAATAGAAGTTGACTATCGTGCTTAGGTTAAAAATAGATATCTTCATCTTGATGAAGATGGTGTAGTAAGTTACATTGTATCTGAGAAGTGTGTTCTTAAAAACTAACAAGAGTGTAGGGGGATGCAGTTAATACAAGACGTACTAACATAGAGTCAGATAGAGTTTGATTGAGTGTGATTGGCACTAAGATTAGTGGCATGAAGTGAGATGTCAAACACGTGTCTAGAGCTGTCTCTACTCTTAACTCATTCAGCCATAATTCTAGTTGTGCCAACTCAAAATTGAATATGTCACTGTGAGGGCATTACATTAATTCGGTAGCTAAGGTCAAGAAGTAGATACATGATAGAAAAACTAAAAAAATTATTTTATCGTAACCACTTGTTGAATAAATAAATTAACAAAAATAAAGAAAAGAATATGGTGAAGTACCGGTGGAAACATTTACACAGTGAGCACTAAATTTATTACTATTTATATTTCATGGCCATTTAAGTTTATTTAAAAATTCTAATAATTTTCGCATTTTCTATTTGCATTTTATTTTATTATATTCACCAATAAAAAACAAATTGACGTTTCAAAATAACGTTTATAAAGTGTAGATCAAAATCTACTCTCTCAAATTCACATTCAAATTAAGTTATTAAATCAAAGCAAACTAACAAAAAATTTCATAAACTTGACATTAGTCAAATACATGTGTAACTACAAAATATAGTCCGATGACCTATTAAAGATGTGAAATTTGAGTTTACCAAATAAGATTGAGTTACCCGACGTGAAAGTGCACCCTGTTGAGGTAATGTAGATGCCAATAGGGCACACTCGGTGTGCGGCACTGGTGCCTCTTCATTCCCCAAAGTACACATACATGCTAGGGGGATGGGGGATAATGGTGGTAGTGTTGGTGTTGCTGGTGATGGTGCTCATGGTGGCGATGGTGTTGAGGGCAACATGCCCCAAGCTCGAACTCTCCGAGAAGCTCATCATTTCTCGTGTGTGGAGTCGTCGAGTGTGGTAGACTTGTAGTAGTTGGACATAGTTCGTTCTGGTCGTGATCTGCCCTGCGTGGCTGCTTCTCGTGTACGCACTCCAGTGCCGCATCCTTTCACCCGAGAGGGCGATTATCGCTCGTTCCGCTCGGGCAAGCATCGTGGTCGTGTCTCCACCGATCGTCCCGTCATTCGTTTCGTGGTCAAACTGGCCAACCAGTCGTCCGGTGGTTCGCAGTCATTGCCATAGTCATCGATCGAAGAGATCGATTGAGCACCACCACACCACCACACTTGATTGTTTCTGGGCATCGTGGCAACCTGCATCGCTCTTCCTTCATTGTCTACTGGCATCATTGAGCATAAAGCTGTGCAAGTTACCTAAACTAAACCGTCTTCGTCATCAAGCATTGAGAGATCACCGAGCTGACATCTCATCACCTCGCCACCATAGCAAACTGACCAGCAACAGTGACTCAATCTCATCCCATCTCTCATTTCTTTCCCTGCATTCGTATCTTTTTTATGCGCAGTGACCTTTCTCCCTCTCTTATTCATTCATCCATTCTCTCCCTCTCCTTTTCCATTCATCCTCAGTGGCACACCAAATCTAATCAAACCACAAGCCATTCTCCCAACTTTTCATTCTCCCTGTTTTTCTTTTTTCCCTACTTGAGCTTTACAATGTTGTTTGGATGGTTGCGAAAAGTTTCCCGGAAATGGCGACATTTACTTACTTGATTTCAAATCAGTTTGGAAACTTCTTTCCAAACATAAGAAAATGCTTTGTAAATTAAAAATTCTAAACAAGAGTTAACGTTTTTTAGTTGAGTATTCTTTCTTATCCATTTCAAAAAAGTATCAAAAAGTTGGCTGAAAAACTCAAATCAAATATATTTGTAAAGATGAATGGCTAAGCTGTTCACTCTCTTGCTTCCAGCACATCTCTACTTGGAAAACAATTTGTAACGTCTTTCCCACGACTAAGCCTCAAAACAAAATAATAGAAAAAGAAATAAATTTGAAGTAGTGAGAGGGAGTGAGAGAGAAAGGGAGAGAGAAAGAGAGTGAAAATGCTCACCACCAGCTGGTTCGCACTAATCGCTCTGGTGGGCGTGACAGGTGCATTTGTAGCTGCCACAAACACTGGATCGATCACTGATCTCCTCGTCAACGTTGGTGACAATGTTTTACTTGAATGTGACAATTTTAATTTAACTTTGAATGAAAGCAAACAGTACAACAAGCAATCGCACCACTTTTGGCGTAGCCCCTTCCGGTACTTGTGGTGCAGATTCAATAAGAACGTCAATGAGTCGGAAGCGAGTTCTAATTTAAAATCTAATCAAATTCTACGCAATAAAACATGTTTTGAAGGTGATCGCTACTTTATAGCAAGTGAAGGGTCCGTTTCAACAGTAGTTTATCGATGTGAAGTAAGATTTGCCAAAAGTGAACCCGCCAGGAGACATAAACGAAGAGATACCACCAACCAAAATGAGTTGGTCAAAAGTAAAACTTTCAAACTCTACGTCGATCACTTTGGCAGCGTATTAAAGCAAGGTTTAAATTTCAAATTTCAATGGTGACACAAACCTAATTTAACTATTGTGAATTACCCTTAGAAAGAGAAGAGCACCCACAAGAAGAGCACAAATATTCTGCACGGAGGGTGCCGTGCAGTGCCCCTCGATGCAAGCCATACGCTACGGTGAAGGAGGCATGGTGCTCGCGAATCGAGCTTCAAATTCGCTATCCCTCAAACCAGTACGGCTACAACCAGAGCACTGACCATTGGGGCACTATTTCTTGCAATGATCAGATTACCGGCTTTCAACTCTGGCTCATTGGCTACGGTGTGGTCAAAAAGTTCTTGCCAAGTAAGTCAATTTAGGTTGAATTAACCTTGTTTCAGCCGCAAAGAATGACAACTTACAATGATAATAGTTTCGTTTATAATAAATTCTAATGATAAACAATTTCTTCTTTGTCTTTACCCAAACCAAAATTTTTTTACAAAATATTTCAAAATTCCACTTTTGTATGAAATTTTCAAATGTTTAGCTTTGATCAAGTAAAAACAGAACTATGAGCATTCTGAGTTGTCATCCTCTGTAGTTGCAAAAGGGTTAATTAAAGTGTATATAATAGTTATGTAATCATATATGTGCGACACAAGACACGTGTCGGAAAGATTAGCATGTAAGTGTATGTGAGAGTTCAACAAACTGATCGAACTAGAGGCACGTGGCGATCATTGCCACACTGTGTTGATGTTGACGTAGAGAGCTACTGCATCCTCATTACACTGCTCAAGAGAAAAAAAGTGAGAGTGTTGGCTAGAGTAACCCAGTGGCGCACACATTCAACAAGACTCATTGGCCAGTATACAAAGTGCCAATCACTTTTTTTATAGTCAAAGTTCTCTCCTAACTACAGTCAAATCTCCAAGTAATGTTTAAGTTAACGATTATTTGAAAATTTTGGTTTAATTTCTCTTTTTATTGTTGATAAAATTGATAATTATTATATTGTGAGCAATAATAATAATAATAATAATAATTTAAATGAAAAGAATGGGAGAATTGTCTGTAGTAGTTTTTCAACTGACTCGGCCAAATCATACAAAGAATTTGACATAAAGTGAAAAAAGCTAATTTGAAAGATGTTACAATAAATGTTGAAGTTGATGGATGACAATTAAGATAGAAGTCGAAATAGTCAAAACTCTATTCTCTCTTTGTTTGTATTAGTCTATTTAAAGTAATTTCATTTTTCTGAATGTGAACGATTGTCAATTTTAGATTAAACAAAGTGAACTAATGTGTATTTTCCAAAAATTTAAAAACGACAATGGCTCAATATTTCCTGAATTTAGATATCCTGAAATGGTGCTTTTAGAGTCAAATATTGAGTTGTGTATTTCTTGGGCCTAATACACCATAGTAACAAAGAATTTGCATTAAAATAATTTCTAATTCTTTTGTTATAATGTTTATAATTTATTTCTTATTTTTATATTTTTACAGGGTAATAAAATTCTACCCTCTAAAACTTAATATACTAGTAAAAAATAATTGTAATGCAAATTTTTTGTTACCATGGCGTGTGGAACCTAAAAAACAGCCGCATATCTGACTCTGAAATTATCGAATATAAATACCAAAAAACCGAGTGATTTTAAATTTTGGAATTTTAATTTTCGAACATGTAATTTTCATAATTAATGCACTATTCTTTATCTCTAAATTCAAAAAATATTTTTAATTATAATAAAAAATTGAAATTGAAATAATAAAAAATTAATTCCCTTTGTTCTATGATTAAATTTCTTTCAATTTTAGTCAAAAAATTACTAAAAATCCCAAAAACCGACACATCCCATTTTTAGCCAGACTTCTCATTTTTAAATTCTGAAAAATTGTGCTATTTTGAGCTATTAATTACAAAAAATCGCCAATTTACACTCATTCAATTCAAGAATAAAAAACTACCCTCTGGAGTTTGTTTTCTTTAAAAAAATCAAAAACTTTCCAAAAAGGAAACGGAAGTAATTTAATTGAAACACATAGTTGGAACTAGTGATTTGATATAAACGGTCAGGACACTAAACTCTAAACCAAAAATCAACTAAATTGGTCAAAGGATGATTGAGTTATGAATAAAGATTTAGATGTGTTAGGTGCGGAGGTTTTGCCAGCATGCCTACAACCAACTGTTAAGAATACAATGCTGCTTCAAGTTTTACTTGCTTCACTTTTCACCAAGCCATTGAAAGCAGTGTCAACTTTCTTTCACAATAAAAATCGAACAATGCTTATTTTTGACTTTACTTCACTTTGGCATGTAAAATCGAAGAGTAATTAGACTTGAAGCAACACTGTATGTAGATTATAATACCAAAGAAAGCTATATTATATTATTTTGTTTTTTGTAATAATTTCCTGTTATATTAATGGCAAGTACAAAATTACAAAATTTTGTGGTTTTCTATGCCCGATTCTATACTTAGACAATTTCATGTTCTGCCACTCGGCCATTTTGCATTATAACAGTTACGCTACTTCCACTGTGCTTAATCAAATTCGAATCTAACTTTCGCTGTTGTGATTCGAATTCATCACAGATTCGAATTTTATTCCGATTCGATTTGAATATTGTGCACTACTCTTCGGATTCTCATTCAATTTGATTCCAACTTTGTAAATTTTTCAATTCTCACTCAAATTTTTTTGCATGTTCCTTCGAATTATGATAACTCGAGTTTGACCTCGACGGCTTTGCCGCCGTTTATTTACAAGAGGCAGACGGCCCTTTTGTAAATAATTATCATTAATAAACCTCAACTGTAGTTAAAATGTGTGAAATCAATAGATATGAGTGAAACTAACGAAAGCTAATATGTAAATTGTTGATGCAGATGAGAGGATCATCATGGATGGATTGATGCCTGGCAAGCGGTACTGTTTCAACGGATGGGCGTACAACGCGTGTGGTGCAGGACCAGTGTTCACATTGGAGGGTGTTTGTGCCAAGAATGGTGACCAGTGCCAAGTAGGCTCCGACGAGCACTGTGAACTCGACTTTGACTACTCCTTCTAATCTCGCTTCACCTCACCCCATCAACTCTTACGATCAATACAAATCATCTTATTTTTTTAATCAAACTTTCTAAGTATGATCAAGTAGATACGGATATACTTAGTTTGCTTATTAAACCATTAAAAATTTGATAAATAGATCAAAGTCGAAATAAAAAAACGTATTATGACGATGAGTACTTATTTTAGGCGTCTTTTCTAAGGTTTAGTTTGAACACACTTTTAAAGAAAATAAAGCAAAACGTAATGTGTGCTTTCAGCATTAATATAATTTAAACATTACTCTGTGAAAAATGACAAAAAAGAAATCCAAAAATAGTTTTTTTAAGAAGATCCTCAATGAAACGATGAAAGATCTATCATTCAATAGATATAAACATGACTGACATTAACTTCGAAGTAAGACTATTATCGACTTTGCATTTGTAGAGTATTTTTTTCACACTAAACCAACTCAAAGAAATGGCAAAATTCAATCATCAATTTGATGTGGAAAAGAGAGAGAGAGAGAGAGAGAGAGAGAGAGAGATAGGGAGAGAGAGAGAGAGAGAGAGAGAGAGAAAGAGAGAGAGAGAACGAAGATGTAGATGTGCATTGACACCACCTGTCAAGATGGCACTTTGATGAGAAGGACGGGAAGTTAAATTTTAAGACTCAAGGTCAGTGTAAGATGGGGTAATGGTCTTAGAGAATGATGGGACCTATTATTTGCTGCCGGCGTGTTATATCAATCACTATCTCTCTCTCTCTCTCTCTCTCTCTCTCTCTCTCTCTCTCTCTCTCTCT
>DVQH01001866.1:0-11320 GCA_018231625.1 Papilio phestus | reverse complement strand
CTCTCTCTCTCTCTCTCTCTCTCTCTCTCTCTCTCTCTCTCTCTCTCTCTCCTCTGTGCGTGCGTGCTCGAGAACGAGAGAGAGAGAGAGAGAGAGAGAGAGAGAGAGAGAAAGGTGAGTTTGACAAACGAGATAAGAGGTGAGACAGCGAGGACACACAAGACGAGCAGGTCGAGCTACCGATGGTGATGATGATGATGATGCTGATGTTGGTTTATATTGCCTACCTTTCGGCGCTCACCTTTCGGCCGATGACATATCACCTCGCCACTCGTCAAGGTTGCTTCTCTCTCTCTCTCGCTCTCTCTTTCTCTCTCTCTCTCTTTCTCTCTCTCTCCTCTCTGAACAGTGGCAATCCCAAGTCTATCTTGGCCCAAGCATCATCTTTCTTATTCTCTCTCCTTGACTCTCTCTCTCTCTCTCTCACTCTCGTGCGGTGCTCTCATTAGCAGCTTTGGTGCCATTGTTGGCACTTTCTCGCCTAGTCTCATTGTTACCAACTTGTGTGTCTATCAATCTCTCTCTCTCTCTCTCTCTCTCTCTCTCTCTCTCTCTCTCTCAGGTCGCTCTCACTTTGCTTCCTCTCCCTCCTTTACTCACTCACTCTCTCTTCTGGTATCAAGTTACCATATTACAAGAAATTAACTTTCATTAACTCACTTGCATTCACTTGACACACACACACTCGAAAGAGAATTCTTTCTTTCTTTTACTCCATGTTACTTTTCTTCCTTCTATCTTTTTCCTCCTTTCTCCTTTTCTCTCTTTTATTATTTCCCTCACCGAAACAATGGTTTCTATCCAAACCTCACATACAACACTCATACACCGTTTGTCTCGTTCACGTTAACAAATCATACTATCTCTCTCTCTCCTTCTCTCGTTCACCTCTTTTTTTCTTATTTAATTAAAAAATACTTTAATTAAACTTTGTGACACTTTGGAATCAACGAGAGTGAGAGTTAGAATGTAGAGAGAGAGTGAGAGAGAGAGGTTCAAATGGTGGTTCAGAGGTTCTTAACCTTTGATCACCGTTCGATGCGGTAGGTGGATGGAGAATAGGAGGAAAATAGTGTGTGTGTGTGTGTGTGTGTGTGTGTGTGTGTGTGTGTGTATGTGTCCTCACTCTTACACCAAACCATTTGTTCCGGGTCATCACTAGATGACTATTACTAGACTTCTACTACTTTTCTCCCTTGAGTCAGAGTTGGGCTTTTCCGTCACTCATTACTATTAATATTATTATTATTATTATATGATTTTCATGCTTGTTTTCTTTGTTCTCTTCTCAGTTGCATTTTTTAAACAGTGCACGACAAAAGTTTATGTTTTAAAACAAAAGAGAAAGCGAGACCAAGGAAAAGGCGGATATTTGATCCACTTTAATGCCAGATGTGCGATGACAATAGCACCAGGAATTCTAACTCACATAACACGTGTTTCTTTGCTTTACTCTTTACTCTCTTGGATATGTGTTTGTCTTTCGGCTCACTTTGGGTTCAAAGACAGTTTAAAGTCAATGACGGAGGATTTTGTTTAAATGAGAAAATACTATAAATAGTTTAAGTTTTTTTATTTTAAAAGTTTGATGTGATAGAAAGAAGTTATCGCAACATTAATCATCATCATCATCTAGTGCAAATTTATTCTCAATTTTAAAGTCATGAAAAATACCGTCTTGCGACTCACACGGAAAGCTATCGCGACTTTATTTATGGTTATTGACAGATGAACTGGACCGATAGAGTGAGTCGTGAGTTTTGATTTTCTTCTTTGCCTCCTTGAGCAACTATTGCAGTGTGAGAATGTTTCTTCTTTTCCTATAGGCGCTCAGAGTAACGATTGCAATTAATTAGTGAGAGAGAGAAGAGGGGGTTGAGAATCGGTGATGTGAGCTACCACCGGCGGAGATTCTCTTCTTTCTCTGATTCTTCAGCTTTAGCCTTATCAGCTGAGATCACACCGAGTCTGGTGGTAGCTTGTTCCGACTTCTCAGCTTTCCTTCTCTTTGCTTTGCTCAGGACCAATTAGAGCGCGGGAGGTTTCTTCTTGGTCACGCTTGTTGTCGCATCTGCCTTGTGTGTTCTTCTTATCTATCTCTGGTGAGCCATTCTCGGCGCGCCAATGGTGACTAATTAAACGGCTATGTCTCGACACTGATGTCTCCGTATGAATGTGTCTATGCGTGTGTGTCTCTATGTCTGTGCGTGTGTGTTCCGAGCGAGCGCATCCAATTGCAATGGGGCACCATTCGGGCCACCACCGATGATCACACTAACTCGAGCACTTGTGCCACTGATGGCGGTGGTCAGTCACGTGGTAGTGAGGCCCAAGGGCCAAGGTCGTTCGGGAATATTTACTTGATTGCTTTGGTCTGTGCGGCGCCCGATAGCGCACTAACACACACACTCACATTCAGACACACGGGTACCGCGTGTTTATGACCAGAAACATCTGTACACCGGACCATAATGACCAGTGCGTGGTACAGTAGTAACGCGCATTTGCCATCGATCATTGATGGAATCTTCCTGGCCGCATCCGTCGACTCGCATGCAAATGTGCCCAACATGTGCGCGCGATTTTGATTCTCTCATTCTCTCTCTCTCTCTCCCTCTCGTTCTCTAGTTCTCCTTTAGCTTGTTGGTGGCATGCCGCGGCTTGTGATTTGTATAAACATTATCATTCATCGTGGTCGTCATCATCATCATGGTATAGTGGTAGCCGTCACTGCCCATCGCATGCCTTTGTCTGCGCGGCTACTGATAAGTCAACTTTGATTTAGTGAGGATATTTCACCAGCATCGAATTTACCAACCACCGCGCCCGACTTTGAGTTCATTTCGCAATTCTCTTTCTCTCCTTCTCTCTCTCTCTCTCTCTCTCTCTCTCTCTTACCGTGGTAGTTTGCATATCGATGCTTGGCCGGTGTCGTCTCTCGCACGGTAGCGGACACGGCTAGCAGGATGTTATTGTTACACTAAGCATCCGTGCTGCAGTTGCGGTCAGCAGATGTTTCAGTAGCGCAATGTGAGTAGGTCTCTGTTTTAATTAATGAGAGTGTGGTGCGCGCATCAAGCGATGCTTCTTTGCATTTGCTTCTACCTTTCTCTCTCTCTCTCTCTCTTTCGGTCGCTCTCTTTCGAATGGTTCTACCAGGCCGGTAGGTAGGGCGTTTGGTGTGTGAAAATGTCGTCACATGAGCATTATCGTGCTTCTCACTCGCTCCCGACTGAGCGTGGTCGTTGGCCACTGTGCACAATGGCCACCGGGCACTTGTTCACGCCAGCGCCATCTTGCTACCACCTTGATGCTTCTGCTTCTTCAGCTACTGTGCTCTTTCTCTACTATCGTCTCGATCTATCGCGAATAACTTTTTAATTAGTTCCCTTTCGGCGCCGATATCGGGTCCGGTGCTGCATCGAGGTTCACCCATATGAAGGTTCTTGACCGTCAACTCTCACTAAGCTAGAGCTCACAACAACAGTCCGAGATGTGCTTGAAGAACTGACTTAGCGGACAGTGTGTGTGTGTATGTGTGTGTTGGACCGAGCTGTCGAGCTGGTGGTGTCGCCTGCTCGGGCACATCTCGCTCGGGCTTATCGCGCTTCGATCTTTATGATTTGCTTAGATAACGCAGAGGGGAGGTAGCGAGAGAGAGAGAGAGAGAGGGCAAAGCTAGCGAGCGCAGCCACTTGTTACTGCAGCACCAGTGGCTCGCTGGCAGCATGTCGTAAGATTTATTGCCTAGAGAGTGCACCGAGAGGAATGATTCCTTGACGCCGAGAATGCCAAGGGCTTTTTAATTAGTCGAAAAATAGGGAGAGAAGGAGAAGAGTACCAGTGAGCACTTTGGCACATACACACACTCACTCACCGGTTGGGCACACAATGGCCGAGATGGCGATACCAGCGCGAAGCCTCTTATCACTTGCAAGTCCGAATTGCAAATCAGTCTCACTTTTATTGTTTGGTCTCTCTCTCTCTCTCTCTCTCTCTCTCTCTCTTTCTTTCTTTCTCTCACTCACTTACTCATCCTGAGAGAGCAGCAACAACAGACACCAAGACACAATCGGAGGCGCCAGTGAGACATTAATCATCGAACCTGTGATAATCACTCACTCGAATCTCCGGGGCGAACTCAACCGACACACATGCGAACGATACGGCTTGTGCTCGCATCACTCGATGTGAGCATTGTCCATGTGTCGAGTGTGGATCGACTCGATCGATGTTCGAGGCATCATTTAGCCACACATGCACACCACTAAATGGAGATATCACTTCACCATTCCTTCGACACCTTGGTCTGGCACACTGCACACTCGATTGATTAATTAATCTAGAACCTCGTTCGATAAGTGTAACTATTCAATTAAGCGTATTTTTGAATTACCAATTATCATACTGCAAAACCAAGTTAATTTTGCTCTGTCTGTTCAAGTTTTAAATTAAATTAATTGATACAGAATCATATCTATAGATAGACTTCAAAAACTTTTGTATTAGGCTGGTATCTTCATGCCTTAATAACTTTTATATAACCCATTTTAAAAATAAATTACAAAAAACATTTTTTTGTTTTTGATTTTTATAGATTAGAAATGTGTTGCCTTAACTAGAAGTGCAATGTAACGTGCTAATGTGTTAATCATCATGTTTATAATTTGTTAGGCAAAGAATGCTAATAACCACACTTGATCTAAAATTTGATAACTTGCTAAACTTATAATATTTTGAAATTAGTAAATATAAAAAAATATTTAATTATCACACAACTGTAATCCGAGTAAATTCTGCTTTGTAACATAATTTTTCTGCCAAACAATTTTTTCAGAATAATAACCATCAATAAATGTAATAAATGTTTGTCCACGACACCAGTTAATTGAAATCAAAGCCCAATGATCAATGTGAGTGCAATGCAAATGTGCAAACCGAAGGTGTTGCGATAAAGCCCTGCTCTCCCGGAATTGTGTCATTCATCTTATCCATCTCTAGGTCTATTTGCATTGAAGTGCCATTATCACCGTTTTTGTCTTGTCCTCCTTCTTAAGATTTGATTTGTTTGGTTTGGGTTCTATATAATTTGAAAATTCACTAACTATCAACTTTGTAGCAGATGATGATGATAAGAATGATAATGATGACTGTGATGATGATGATGATGATGCAAGGTGGTGATGAGTAGGCTCTTTGGAATCGTTCAACTCTCTGCTCTCGGGATGACAAGTGATGTCCAGCCTCCTCATCACTTCTCTTTATTCTCTCATTTTTCTTCCTTCTCGGGCTAATTAAATCTCTTCTAGACATATTGTGGTTGCTTTCTCTCTCTCTCTCTCTCTCTCTCTCTCTCTTTCTCTCTTTCACTCTCACCACCGGTGTGTTGTAACTTGCAAGTTGCTGTATTTATAGCTCCTGCGCGGTACCCTCAGCGCCTACCGGTGTGGATTAGATCCCAGCCACAGTGGTCTTCGCCTTCGTCAACACTCCATTGCGGCACCGACGGCGGCAATGGCCCTCTCTCTCTCTCTCTCTCTCTCTCTCTCTCTCTCTCTCTCTGGCGTTATTTATGACTTTCATTAACTCTTACGCACCGCATCACCCATACATCATCGCAATGTTTTTAATTATTTCTCTCTCTGTGTTGTTGTTGTTGTTTGTTACCTTGTGCTCGTTTATTTCTACCTACCTTTGCACCTTGACCGGCCACTGGCCTCAAAGACAAAGTGAAAGGTGCCAGCTTGAATGCAAAGAATTACCAAAAAAGAAAAGCTGATAATAAAATTCAAAAAACGAAAAAATGCGAAACGAGAAACAAAAAACTTATCTGACATTGTACTGAGTCAACTTGAGAGAAATTTTAAATTTTTGCATTTTTAATGGTTTGACTGGAAATTTTTATCTATTTTGTTCTCACACTAGCCCCGGAAGGTGTTCTGAACCAAGGAGAGCTATGAAAACGTGTCCTCACCACGCTCTTGCAACTTGTTCTCGGTCTAATCGACGACCAGACGAGAAAGCGAGCAAACAGTCTTGTCGAGTCGGGCTGCACTGTCTTCAAAGCAGATTAGCTTCTCTAATAGGCTTAGACCGTTCGTTTCTTTCTTTCTTGCTCTTTCTCTTTAGCTCTCTCTTTCTTTCTCGGGCTCCTTGTGTGAATGTAATTTATTGAGGTCTCATTCTCGCACTTTGACCTCGGGCAGACACACACATACACACACACGGGAGGCTATCGGTGGCCAATGTCGGCGGTACAACAGACTAATGCACACACCAGTCTATTAGACATCGAGGTATCGATCGCGCAAGTTCGCTTGATCGGCTCGAGTTTGATGCTCTCTGGCTCTCGTCTTGTAGTGAGTAGTGCACAAACTGCTGCACTGGTCCACCTGACAAATTGCCACTCGAGGCCACGCTGACTGGTGGGATTAGCGAGTCTGGATGGCGAGTAGACTCGTGACTCGCCGGCATCATTGGGCCCCATCGCCAATGGATCGATCGATTGGGATGAGCAATCGACCACTACGACGAGACTCCCTGCTCGCCACCAATCCAATTATAATTAATTATGCTCTCCTTGGACCATCTGTAGTGACGCGCGGTCATTCGGAATGTGCACCGACGAGTGGGACAAAGCAAGCTAGGTCCCGTTGGCCAGTGACGGGTCCAATCAGTCTAATCCCATTGTGAGCGCCCGATGGTGGGATTTCAGCTTCACTGGTCACCTCTCTCCACCCCTCAAACTCTCTCCAGTCGCCCGACCCTGTTTGTCTTCTAATGCACTTAATCTCATTGGCGCGCGCATTGTCTGTCGCTCTTGGGTCTTGTTGTCTTCGGCTCGCTCAAGGATTACGCTTATTGCAGGTATATCATGCCTCAAACCAAATGACTCGGTATCCGTGACCAACACACACACACACACACACACACACACACACACACACACACACACCACTCTGTCACAAAGGTTACATTTCTCCACGCTAGGCCCATTGAGATGATCTTGTCATGCAGAAGTGAGCCTCGTTGAAAGGGCCCAAGAGAGTGAATAAGAGAGAGAGAGAGAGAGAACGGTGTCGGCGAAATGAATACCACGTTCTGTGTGTCAGCGTGCTGTCTTATTGCTCACCGTGTTCAATTGTGCGCTCCAGTTTTTCAAAGAAATCACTTGGCATTGGGAGCAACGGGACGCACCAAGCGCGCGGCATGTTTGTCGCTGGGCCAAACTCTATTATTAATGCTAAATTAGCTAAACACTGTGCACGGTGTGAGTTAAACCGCGACCGCGTGGTGCCGACAGTTCTTGTGTGTTGGCTACCGCAGCACACCTCATGCACATACTGCAACTTTAGTCTTTTGCTCGGGACCCAGCATCCGAAGTCATCTATCAGTTCCAGAAGAGTGAATTCGAATGCAGTGGGTGACGTGTTCCTACTTTGCCCTGTGGCTTACTTTTGGATCGCACCACATCGCGCTCCGTGGTAATGAGTCGAGTGGTTGTGCTCGAGTTTGCTCGACCAGGCCAAGCCTACACCTGTACGCCATATTGCGGCAGCCGTGCAACGCAACAGCCGGCCAATGTTAATGAATTTGCCATAATTAATAACATGCCAAGCAAGTTCATTACGCAGCTCTATGCAGACAGGCACTCACTCACACAGACAGACACCATCAGCAAGAGCAGCTCTGACCGCAGACAACGCGTCCTCATCACCTTGGTGCTCGATTTCGCGGACCACTGGCAATAGTCTCAATGAATCTTGTCGGTGCTTCACTGGCACCTCTACTGTGCACTTCTACACTCATCCTGTTGATATATCGGTAGTACACATCATCACTACTATAGGCCATAGAACGCCGGATTCAAATTAACTAGAGAGGAAGAATGTGAAGGTTCAAAACTCAATTATCACAAAATTCTTGGAATCATTTGTTGTGGTTGGTCTAGGAAGGGGGAGGTGAATCTTGCTTGACAGACTCATCATCATTGCTACATATTTAAAATAGCTTTGTTTATGTATACGTAGTATGGTTATTAATCTGAGAGAAGGTGCAGTGGTAATGCCATTATTATTATTAATATTATCATTAATTGTCGGTAATGGTGATGGGTGTTTGGATGAACTCGAATGTTCATCTCTTGGTCGGTTCATCACTCTCGCTTTGTGTGTGTGTG
The DNA here is from genome assembly GCA_018231625.1 of Papilio phestus. NCBI lineage: Eukaryota > Metazoa > Arthropoda > Insecta > Lepidoptera > Papilionidae > Papilio > Papilio phestus. The sequence continues at coordinate 3,141 of DVQH01001866.1, read as the reverse complement.
ATTAGGCAACACTTTAGAGAACTGTGGGCACCGTCGCCACCACCAACACTTGCACAAACTTGCCGCACTCTCATCTTTATGCTACTATTTTTTACGCTGGTGTGTGTGTGCAATTAATTAGCAAGATTTATGTCTAATTTAAACAAAGCGAGAAGTGTAGCTCTCAGTAGCATCGCCGCTTTTTTTTCTTTCTCTCTCTCTCACTCATCTCTGTCCGGGGGCCTCACTAAGTAACAATGAATCACAGGACAACTCGGTGTGTCTCGCTTTGTGACAATCAAACTTGTCGCTCAAGTGCTTCTTGCCCGAGAGAGAGAGAGAGAGAGAGAGAGAGAGAGAGAAACGTAGTCGCACCTTGGATATCAGTGTGAATGAAGGCACAATATCATAATCGTTTTGCGATATGCTTTTTAGATTTAAACGTTGCTTGCTAAAAATGTGAATTAGCTTGCGTGCAAAGAGAGAAAGAGAGCGAGAGATTTAAGGCTAATTAACGCCCTTGTCTATGGCAAAAGAAATGATAGGATAACATGAGGAATTACTTTTAGTGCAACAATGGCATGCATTGACTTATGAGGAATTATCTGGATGATGATATTTTAACCCTAGACCAATGTGTGTTGTGTGCAAAAGTAGAAAACGTTGAGAAATTGCTGTGGAACAAAGCAAGCCAGCACAACTGACGGAGTGATAACCTGTGGAATTCAATTTTCCGCCAGTGCGTCTGTGTGTGTTGGTGTGAAGACCACGAAATTGCTAATGTGAGAGGAATTATTCGCACCGAGTAGATTAGGGACTCAATTCTCTGATGATTGACCCATGCTTTCATGCTTCCTTTGTGTTTGCTATAGCTGACAAATTGTCGCCACACACACACACAGTTTTGAGGTTGAGGCTAATCACTACTTAATTGGTTAGTAGATAGACTATAGTAGCATTGTCAATCTCTAATTGTGGATGTTCTGTTGAGCTTAGAGTCGTCTTTAGTATTAGCATCGTGTGCGGTAGTGTGAGGTCTTTCTCACATTGCCATTTCAATGCTAATGTCTCGTCTCCCCCAAACTGCTTGGTGACAAATTGAATTCGAAGCCTCGATTTATTGTTTCCTCTCTCTCTCTCTCTCTTTCACACACAGTTGTACGCCTCAATCCTGGTGTGAGACGCGTGTCATCCTAGTCGTTGCTTCCAACTCACTGCTTCGCCAGTTAGCTTAATACTCGTGCGAAAAGGGGGAGTATGTCTCTCTCTCTCTCGTCTTTTTTCTCTATCTCTCTCCCTCACACATACACTCTCTTTCACTCTCTCATTGACAGTAGCACAGTGTCGCGTCTCCATCTTTCCCGCCCAATCAGATGCAAATGGACCTGTATAGCCTTTTTGATTAAGTGTGGTAGGCGCGCGCAAGCTAGCATCCCTGCAGAGAGCTTGACTCTCTCTCTCTCTCTCTCTCTCTCTCTCTCTCTCTCTCTCTCTCTCTCTCTTGGCACCAGGCTTTACACCACCTAGGTCCACTTTTGACGCAGTGATTTGTCTCGCCTCACTGCGACACACACGGCACACACTCAGCGTGAGACCAATCTCTCTCTCTCTCTCTCTCTTTCTCGTTTTCTTCTTCTTTATTAATTGGCACTTTATTAATTTCACACAGAGCCACTCTCTTTCTCTGGCAAGCGAATCTGATCCACTCGACTCACCTCATCTCGTTTCTTAGCAAGGGAGAGTGTGTGTGTCGTGTGTCTATTGAAACTGTTCGCTCGATTTAATCTCTAAACGAGCGTTAGCAGCTGCTGTTACTGCACACCACCCTTGATGTTTTCTTCGTCTTCATCTTCTCCAAATCAAATCAAAATTAAATTAAATTCAAACTCCAGTAGCGCACACACCAGTCTATAATCTTTTTAAGGCTTGATGGGAGAGTGAACTCTCTCGGATTGAGAGTGGGCAATCTAACAACAAAATTGACTTTCTCTCTCTCTCTCTCTCTCTCTCTTTCTCCCTTCTCTGATGAAAATACACTGCCTCGGATCAATTGATCAAGGATCTTAGGTGTCACTCAGAGATGGCCACTTTGTGGATTGATCGATTCACACACACACACACACGGTCAGCACGTGCAGTTTGTTTTGGATACTGTCAACTTTACACTAGAAAAAAAGTTTGACAAGTGAACAGTTTTGAAAACGTTAATTTAAAATCAATTTAAAGTAATCTAGCCACAACACTTCAAAATTTGCAAATCAAACTCTGGTTGGCAGATGTCTAAAACGTTTAGAGGTTATGAGAGTTTGGTAAGTGTGTGTGTTGTGTGTTGTTTTCTTTTGACACGCTTGTCCTTTCGGTTTCCAATTACCTTAATTTGCATGACAATCACACCGAGAGAACGGAGAAAGAGTGAGTGTCAGAGTTTGCAATTTCCGGCTTTAATGGGCAAAACCAACAGTAAAATTTGATTTGTTATTTTTAGTGTAATGTTGATCTAACCTACATAACCTACAATTTTTTTGTAACAATTTATCTCGTGTACTCTTTTACCGGATTAATAAATTTTCTTCTTTTTTATATGAGTTTTTATTTATTAATTGACAAGGATAAATAATTAATCAAAATGTGCTACCAGCGTGCCGGATTAATACTGCTTTTTTTGCTTTTAAATAAAAAAATATTACTGTCTACTTTATGTATTTGATGAATAATATACTTTTGAGTTTGTGGTTATGAATCCTGTACCTCAGTATCTAGAATCAAATGAATGGAACGAACTTGAACCGATCAATGCAGCAATCATGGTAGTACTCGAGTTACCAATCTCACCAACACTCTCTCTCTCTCTCTCTCAATTTTATGGCTATACCTTACTCTAAGTACAACATTTTTTCGGGTTCGCGTGATTAGTATGTCCCGAGCGTTTCTCACTGACCGTTATTACATAATGGAAAGTACCTACTTTTGGGATCTCTCTCTTTCTTTCTCTTTCTCTCATTCACTGTGCTAAGCCATTGCCACTGTTGCTATTGTTACATTTGTTTGGTACAACCCGAACGACCAGACAGCTCGTTCCGGTAATTGCCTTCCTCTCTTCCACTCATTCCTCTCTCTCTCTCCCTCTCTCTCTCTCTCTCTCTCTCTCTCTCTCTCTCTCTC
>DVQH01001865.1:0-11324 GCA_018231625.1 Papilio phestus | reverse complement strand
CCCTTTTCCCACGATAGGCTTTTTTATCTAATTTATTGACCCCCTAAGTTTAATAGCGTGAAAATATATAGCCTAAAGCGTGACGTAAGTGAAGGGCTTTTCATTAAAGAAGGAATTATTCAAAAATATGCTGTGACTGCTGACATCTTACGCAACAAAGCAGTGTGTGTTTACGATTTATTATATTAGTATAGATATAGATTACAGATGTTAAAACCGGTCAAATGTTGTACAATCACGGATTCTATTTTAATTATGAACAAAAAGTTTTTGCGGCACTAGTTAAACTTTTTCAGGCAACAATCAAACAAAGCGCCTGCAGCAAACGAGAGAGACGCGTGCGCAGACAACAAGATGGCGCTGGGGTGATTAAGATGTCACGCCCGATGCGCACGCCATTGTTTTTTGTTGAAAGGCCAGCGTGCGGCATTGCTTCGTCCTAAGTACACTACGTTACTATTTATACTATAACATTTTGAACAACAACTTAAACGTTCTATATAAATGTATGGTTCACAGTAATCTATATTATCTATATTAATATTATAAAGAAGCAAGATTTGTATTTTTGTGTGTATTGGAATAACTCAAAAACTACTGAGCCGAATTTAAAAATTCTTTCAACGTTAGAAAGGTAATTGATCTGTGAGGAACATAGGGTATATTTTATTAATTTAAAGAGGCGAAGTCCCGGCCAACAGCTGGTAAGAAATAAATCTAATTTAATCATCTGTTTTAACACCACTAATAGGTTTATTAAAGCAAAATATTATACACTTCACGTTGTAGGAAATTAAGTAGCTTCAACCGACGGGAATAAGAGGCAATAACAAAATCAAGATAAATATTAAATTAATCTAGTTAAAACTACAGCCAGTAACATTGTTTATGCAAATGACAATGTTACAGTACTCGCCTGCTCTGGATATGTTCACTTTCTAATTCCACTTTCATCGATAAATCCTTCGAGAACCTTTCCCTAATTGCGATACTGAGAATGATAAGAGCGCGCACACCTTTGACTAAACTATCGCACAACTGTTTAGTCGAACTTTGATTCCTATGAGCTTATATAGAGGTGCGCACACTACTCGAGTGTAGTTGTGCAACCAAACAGTTGAATTGGCTGCAAAACAAACGACAATCGCACAACAGTTGTGATGGCCAAATATAATCGCTTACTAGAATGTAAGTCTGAATTTATGTTATGATCAGTAAGTCCATAATATGTCAATTCATATACAATGTGATTATCGAAGCGGGTCCTGCGGGATGTGAAGGTCGGTGACGTCACAGGCGCGGTAATATAGATCGCTTTGTCTGCGCCCGGGCACCGTATCCCGGAACTAGATCTTATCGGTTTTATTAACTAGAAAACAATAGGTACGATTTAAACTCGGCATTTTTAGCTTACATCCATAAATATCACATCCACATATGAAGTATGTTTAAAGTTGATAAATCGAATTAAAATAAATAATTTTATTATTATATAAAGGTTATAAAATTGTATAAACACATCTAAAATAATTGCTTAGTTACGCTAATTTAATTTATTTGATTGGTCAATAATGTTATAACTACAAAAGTTTTAATTGCAATCCGTAATCAATGTAACGTGAGGGCGCCACGTGCGCACATTCACGAGACCGAAGGGAAAAGGTCTGTCCACATAACACATTGCATGTAAGAAAAGATACAATTGATTTTTTTTATTTACTTCACAAACTAGCGAGTAACAAGAATATAACTTTGTTGATATTACTTTTACCAAATTAAAGGTCGGATATGTCTATTTCCACTTAATGTCCTAGCAGTTGCAGGTTTAGTGGAAAATAACATGTGAATCCATGCAAAAAGTTGATTTTTTGTGACTGATTTGGCACTGTTTCCCATGAGGAGGCATTTATAGCTGCAGCGGATTTGAGGTGGCCGAGCGCAGATGGCGCTTAGCCTAAACCTCGTTTATGAGTAACTAACTCGAGGGCTTCCTCAGGGCCTCGGCTCGGGCCATTACTTCGTTCTTAGTACCGGATTGGGTTAGAAAGGTCATCATCTAGTGTCAAATTCGCTCTGCTAGCTATTGTAATTTTTCAGTCAAATCTTAAATTAAATAAAGTGGTATGTCGCTGCAAAAGTATTATATGTGAAACGATCACATGAATTGTGCTCACAGAAGGGGCTTGTTTCAGCGCAGCACGTGTATGCATTTGCGTAATTACGATAACATGCTACACGTTTTATACAAATGTGTGTACACATGTTATGTATTGAATTGTATGATTATGGACAATTCAAAAGTCACTTTTAAACTGCATCGTCATACTATAACAGTACACCAATCTTACCATCTTACTTAATATTATAAATGTGAAACTTTACATGGATGGATAGATGTTTGTTAGAGTTTGTAGCCTAAACGGTTTGTAGCTGAACGAATTTCCATGAAATTTGTTATAGATGAAGAGGATAGTCTGGAAGAACACATAGGCTACTCACTTTTGTATTTTTATTTAATTCCACGCGGACGGAGTCGCGGGTGAAAGCCAGTGGCTAATAAACTATTTAAAACTGTGCTTAAAATTTTAAGGCGTGTCGAATTCAGTCCCACTTTATAGTGGTAAAATAATAAAGTATTGCTCAGTACATATATTTCTTCAGAATCTATTGTAAAGTAATTGAAAAACATTCAACAAAGTACGAGTACGTGACATTTGACATGTAGACTGTTATAAAATACTTGTTTTCTCTCCTCTTATCCTAGCTTTGCACTCCGAGCAGAAAACAAGATAGGATAGTGCAGGACAGGGGCGCGGGCGTTGACGCCCTGTTGTATCGAAGTCTAAGATCCACTTTGTATCGATGTGTGAGCAGAAAAAGTGTCCGAGTCTACGTTGCCTTATAGAAAATTCATAAGAAAATACAACCTGTATTGCAGTAAAATCGCATCGTTTAAACCAATTTTTGGGTTTACACGTTACAAACAAAACTTTTCCCTTAGTAATTGTTATGTCAATTGTACCGCAAACCGCAATAGACAAAGCTCCAAAAACCAACGGAGCTCCCAAAGTAAACAAGTCTTATTTACTAAGCGCAGTGTAATACCACCTTATTTCATACACTGTATACAAGAGTGAATAAATAATTTAGTATTAAAGATAAGTGTATGCAAATTACAGCCTCAAAAAATATTAACTACATTAAAATTATCGGCCTGGACATTAATTTTTTGCAGTAATGTGCGAAGGTTGAAAAACAATGTAAAAAATATTCTCGAACGTTACTTAAACATAATTAAAGCTATCTAAAGGCATGAATCCATACCAAAAAGTAGTAAAAAAACTACTTAATTAAATAGTAATGGAGTATCTTATTGTTAGTTATTTTTATTACTTGTTTTTCGAGCTTTAAACAGAACAATATAATATTTGTACGAACTAAGAAATGACACTGCATCATTTATAAATATTTGGCCTGAAGCGATTATTTAACATCTACTAAATTATACTAGTCGGTATCTATTTGTTTTTAATTGTGATTAATTAATAAAAAAGCGATTTTGACGCTTTGGCTGCGCAAGCGCAGGCTACAGCGCAGTGTGGGAGCGAGTATGCGTCATTCCGCGACGAAACTCCGCGCGCGACGATCGTGTCGCGTCGCTGTAGATCCGCGCTTCGATCGATCTTCACCTCGTATTCTGTGCTTTACATATAACTTGGATTTATGTGCGATGTGCTATGGAATTTATTTTCAGTGACGGCCCCCTAAAAAGGGCTTAAATTGTGCTTGTTTTATTGTAATTGAAGTGTAGCAAAAGGTAAGTCGGCTGAACTGTTTGTATCGCTTACAGAATTAGATTATAATCTCCTCTAGTTTATAGTCCATTGTGAGCGATTTCATGGTGCTTGGGATAATATAATTGGGGGCCCACACGCAAATTTACTCGGCTACTGTTTTCATTATAATAGCGCTGTAAAAAAATTGGTAAATATTTTACAATGTTATTTGTTATTCGTAGTATTTCTTGTTCAATAGCCTTCGTTTCTTCCTCAACTTCTTTGTTGATTATAACGTAAACTTGGCAAGCAAAAACTGTTTAACACAACAAAAACTCTTATTAAATAATATGAATCTTATCCTTGTACATGTCAATTTAGCTAAAAATGTTACGACCGAATACTGAAAGGTCATTTAATTTTGTGACATAATCTTATATGATAAGGCAGGCTTAAACTCCAAACTCCTTTAAAATTTCTATGTCTATCAGACTGTAAGCGGTGCTTATGGAGCGAAGTATTTAAGATTCGTTTCACTATTTGGCCGAAAGACTGCTTGTTTTGCATATTAACATTGTATTATATAATTTTGGCGAAGACAAAACAAAAGTATCAGTGAATCAACTATTTGTGTTGCTTGTATCGTGCGGTAAAGTACTGGAGAATATGTACCTAAAGTGATTCATTCTCTGAACTACTTTCTTAATACTCATTTACCTATGGCTTTTTCATCATGCTTTAATACCTACTTTACACATAAAAGATAAGGTATTTCCTATTTAAGTTTTAATTTATTAGGCGATAATCTAAACACATAGTAGAGTAGCGTGTGGATATGTTCTTGTACACTCGATTAATTCCTCGCTACGCCAACACAAACTGATATTTTGCGGTAATTCCCAGATGATTGAGTGATTGTCGTCATTACGCTATTGATGCGTTTATTTGTGCAATTACATTTTGCTGGTACTATGTATTTTTGTGAACTTTCTGAGTTTATTTCTCCACTGAGGCTTAGCTTACCCTATAAATAAGGAGTGACTGGGCCCAGTGCGGGTTGGTTGCATGTACCTATTTAAAAGTACAGCAATATTTAAATATGTAAAACATTATTACTGCTTTAAGAAAAAGGTATAAAACAGAAAGCAAACAAATCTTGAATACACATGTAAAAGTTATCAAACGTTTGTAAATTGATAATCTCTGCCTAGCTCCCTTTTAACACGTTTACGGTGAGTGTTGTTGTCGCGCGTGTTTGGTTAGGATTGCTTCCAGGAATCTTAACTTTGACGCTTCTTAACAGGAATGCAGTTTGTTGACTTTTTGTTGTTTTCCTAAAACTGTTTTTTTAGGGTTTACTGCATTATGGGATGTTACAGTCGTTTTTGAGTTTAATCGTTTACCTTTTTTAGGTATAATATGACCGGTAAATAACACTGGACTCATATAGCAATTCAAAGGTATGCCTTGCTTTGCAACTTAGTTTGTTAATTATAAAAGAGAAATAAGAAATTTTATTCTAACCAACACATTGTTTGATTATGTTCAATCTTAGGTTATAATTTTACGTTGTTATAAGTCTAGTTGCGAAAATCGACTATTCCATGAAGTTTGTCCACCGTTTAGGTCTTAGCGTCATCTTTCACTAACGCGTTTAGTCTATCAGACTCCAGTTATTCCACATGTGCAACCTAGTTTTGTTCAAATGGTAGTCTCGTTCAAGCTTCGCGACTAATCGCTTAGTGGAAAGGGATCTAGAAGATGTCTTGCGGAGGTATTTGTGTGAGAACAGGTCGGAGCACAATACCCTGGGTAGCGAGGCTCCCACGCCGGCCGTGGGTGGCACTTGCGACATTACATTGTCGAATTTAGTGCTTTCAGATCCAATTAGAACTTGATCACGATTCAGTTTTATAGGTTCGATAACTCGAATTCTCGTAACTTTTTTATTTGTGGCCGACATCAGATATAAATAAGTACAGTCAAGAAAAACGGCGGTGTTGAACATTCAGAAAAAATATCATTTGAAAGCTTCCTCGACCGTTGAATTTCGAATTTGCGATATCCATTCTAGAAAATTCCGACACATTATCGAAATGAAAAATCTGCTAAGTGATTCATGAGTTAAACATCTTTGATGCCTTCAGCCGACGCATACAAAGATATATATCCTCATTTATCGAAATCTTCATGATACATACAAGTTGTCAGCAAAGAAAAATTTGCAATTAAAACTATTTAACACAAATAATATCCAGGGGAAAGTTAATAAATGTAAATATTGGAATTCTTCACGGCCCACGCGACGTGGCGTGAGCAGAGTCGCAAAAAACTCGAGGCATTCATAATTGCGCGTTTGTCACGGTAGATTGATTTACGTAGTCTGAAGGAATTAATTCGAATAGAATTGTTCATAAATTGTAATTTTTTCAGTTTTCTAGCACTTCCTTTTATTTTTTTCTTGTATTTTATTCTAGTTATACATCATTTATTTAAATAGAAAAACACACTTTAATAATACCACTTGATGTTATAAACATAATGAATAGTTGATTTAGTATTACTTCTCGTATTTAAAACATTGTATTAATCCGATCGTTAAAAAAAAAACCCAAAACTGTTTTTTCCGTTGATCGATAAAACAAAAGTGGCTTATCGTAATTACACTCGGTAATAAATACGGTGACTTCGTATATTTTTTGCTGCATTCAAATAGTCCGGGGTTCACATCCGCGGTCCGGAGCATTCCGACGCCGGACGTTGCCCTTGACTTGACCAAAACTCAATCACTCAAGTGAAAGTCGCGATCACTTTTTAAAAGCAAACTTATGTTTATTTCAATTTAACGAGCGAAATAAATTTGATAGTTTTATATGATTTCCACGGTGGTGAGTTCCCATGGCATAATACTTGGATAAGTTTTCTTAAATACTTTATGGTTTTGGAATATTAAAAAAAGTTTTATATCTAAGGAATAATAATGTGCGAATATTTATTCAGTTACATATTTTATATTTTGGATTAAACCTAGTGCTTATCAGTAACTGAAATCGTTAAAAAAAAATCAAATATATGTCTGTTAAAATCGATCAGACATTTTTGATTGACCTTTCTAGAGTTAAAAATATGTTTGATGGCGCTAAAGAACCTTAGCGGTTTGGCTGTCGATAACTTTTTGATATGTATTCGGGTAGCCACTAGCCACAGTAGCCAGTAGCTAGAAGCTAGTAGCTATCGTCAGCATCCGGCCGGCGTCAAGGCCGCACGGATAGATAACATCGCTATGTTAGCGGCTGCCGGGTACAGTCGCGCACGAAATAAGTATGAAGTTACCATGTGCACGAATAAATATATAAATGCAAAATACAAGAAACATATTATTGTTTATTAACAAGTTTTTCAATTTGTGTCGATAGATTAGATACTCAGTATATTGTTAAAGTTGTAGATAAAAATGCATATTATAGTTTTATTTGCTTCGACAACACTTTTATGTGTGACTGTATAATCTCTTGCAAACAATAAAATGGGTTAAACCCCACTGAGAAAACATTTGATTCGAGTTAACTGAAGATAAGCTGCATGCAGTTTAACTGTTTAGTTAGTTAAGATAATCCTAAATAAATAACGCTTGTCTGTAAATAATTAAGAAAAATGATATTAGCACATACTTATAGCAGAAGCCTATAATTTAATACTTTAGTTATTTTGGGAGTAATCGCAAGTACTTGTAAAAGCAGTTGCAACTTAAATACTATGCATGTTTTAGTGCAACCTAATGAATAATCTGGTAATATAGTTTAGGGCAGCTGGGCTCGGCAATTGTTGTAAATGAAAACGGCGCCACGCTCCGCCGCCGCGTGCGATACCATCGGCCATACTACGGGATGTGAATCTAAAAACCAATTATCAAACGTAAAACTATGTGGATAAAGCTTATATTAGCTTACTTTTTGTGATCAATGAACGTACTAACAATTCTGTTATGTAGATTGTATGAAATGAACTTTACGTAGATCGAATAGGGTTCTATTTTCATTGATGAATGTCACATCAAGCGATTTGTTAAAGCAGTGTTGCTATTTTTATATCTTTTCAATAACATAATTACAGTTATCGAAAAGGCTTGTAAATGATTTAAAAATAAACACTAAGATGGCGGCTTAGCTTAGCTTAGCTTAGCTAACTAAGAATCGATTATTTGCACTATTCTACCATTATCGACTTTAAATTTGGCGGGAACGGGAAATGGCGAGCATTTGAATAATGGCGGGCAACTATCAGCTCGGCTGTCAGATCCATAGATTAGATAAATTCTCGCGGCAGAATTATTTATTACATTTTAAATGTTATATGTAGCTGTAATTTGTAGTTCAAATTGGAGGCAAATTAATTATGGCAACATTTTGTATCTTGTTGTAATTTTAAAAATTATAAAGAGTTAGGGCCACTTAAAATTTTGTTACCTTGGGTCATGTCAAACAAAAAAATAAACGTAATAGTGTGTGGGTTTTGTTTGTACATAAATTAGTGTATGTGGGTGCGTAGAGTTGTTAATAGTCTGTTTGTAGGTTTGTCGTCCGATAAAACGAAGATAGTACGACGATAATAATAGTTATTTTTCCACCATAATTCTAACATGTTTTATGGGACATATTAAAACGCAGTAAGGTTATTTCAAAACATTGCACCGCATGGCCTGAAGTTATTTTATCTATCGGTGATAAAAGTCGTCATTAAAATGAAAGTTTGTCACTTCTAACGTATACAAGTAAAGTACATGCAAGTAAAAATACACCATCAAGTCTTAATCAAACTTAAGAAGGCTACTTACTAATAAATGTTACATAGAGTAGTAAAATTCCTTTGGGAAATGAAAGTAAGTAATCATAAAGCTCTTAACAGTTGCTAATTTTAAAAAAAATAATGGCAACCCTGGACAATATCATAATATGCTATGATTTGCACCTGACTTTGACACTTAAAAAAAAATTGGTTGACAATAAAATAGGACACGGTTGTGAAATAATAACCTTATTGTTAAGCACGTGTCGACCGTCGTATAATCTATGTGGCATCGGCCGTTGAACCCCATACAATAGCATACGTGCCATCCCGCACAATGGTGTCCCGAGTGTCATACCAACAAACCTATCTCACCGATCTCAAACTATTTTTATGGTCATATTGTCATAATATTTATAAGTTAGATGACTTACTATTCTTGTCAGATCAAAATCCCATGTTTCAATTTAAACTTAAAAAAAATTCATTAAATACACACTGAATATTTTTCGCAAAATCTTGATAAATCCTGATGAAAATAAAAACACGAGTTTTAAAGCATACCACGTTAAAGAACAATTTTGCTCTCCAAGCTTCACAGGCGATTGTATTGAGAAATTTTGCACTGCAGAATATTGTCCATTGGTATAAACGTATTATGTCGAGAAAATAAGATTCGGTCGTTTAGTTTCATGATGTTGGCTAAGTTTTGAAGGAGCGAAAATAATGCGAAATAATTACGACCGAAGCGTTTAAAAACAATAGAAACTTCCAAAGCTGTTAACATCCAATTCTATCCCAATTACAATTAACTTTATAGTAATCGTCTTATGCGTCACAGAGAGCAGGCAAGGCCGCGGCGCATTGCCTAGCTACCGAGCACCAATTACCCGCTAATTGAGAAGAATCAACTTCGCTCAGCGTCACTTAAGATCGAGAAGTTACCGGCTTCCTTATTCTGGCCCTACACGATCGTTGCTCCAATTTGCCATTTACAAACGCGCTAACTCCTGTTAGAATTATGCATTAAATATGCAGAATTACGTCATATTATGCCGTTCGAAGATGACATGTCGTAGTTCATTAAAAAATGCAAGTTCTTTATAAGTATAGAAAGTTAATCACTGGAATTGCGACGCTCAGACAAAAATCACATTTCCCAAGTGTAATTACGTTTATTGTACAACGCAAGTGTTTTGCGAAAACGACGGTTTTGTAAGAATAACGATTTTTAATCTACATAGTTTCACATTTCCTTCGTCATTTTTCCCTTCTTTGTTTGATTACCAAGAAGTATATACGTACTTTGTGTAATGTGTACATAAAATGTAATAAATTGTGTTCATAAGTTTGTCATCGTTGCATTTTTATCTGACAGGTTCTATTATATTAAAGAACTAATAACGATTGCTTCTTTACACGCTTTAAGAAAGATATTTTCTTTTCTTATTACTTTTTGCTGAGATTTAAAAATAAATAGGCACACAATCTTTAGTAATATTTTATTGTTAATTGCATTTCTAATCAAGAATCCTTATAAGGATTGTTAATAACAGACAGATACACTATTTTTGTATAGCTAGTACCGTGAGAAATAAACCGAGTGTTTGTATGCTTTTTTGTTGTTCGTCTCGGAGAAATCCAGTTCAATTGGGTTGGGTTCACATGTGCAACTTGTTGCATTGTCGACTTGCATTGTAGATCTCTTTAGATCGTAAGATAACTCTTAACCTATCATTGTTTGTAGTTAATTTTTCATTTAAAGCACTCTTTTATTCAGAGTAATCGACGTGTTTACTTTAAAATTATGTAGGTTTTTATCAATTTGAACTGTTCTTATTTTGCTATTCTTTAATCTTATGAAAGTAGACTTTAAGTCATTATTTATTTCTTGGAAATCGTTTAAACTGCAAAAGCGATTTGGTGTCACATTCGAAGAGGATTGTGTCCCATTTAACGCAAGTACAAAATAAATGTTAACAGAATAAAGGACTTATTGCTATAGCTAAACAGTCGATATTCCTTTAAAGGTGTTAGAAATTCCAATAAGGGTGTTTATATTTATTCGCACGCATCTTGAATTAATAACATAATAAACATCGATTGTTTTGTCCTTTAACGAATACAATACTGGTTCAATTCGAATGCAAGTCGGAGAGATATTAATAGAAGAAGCAGTGTACGTTAAAAATGTGTAAGAATCGAGATTGAATATGTTAGTATGCGAAGCGTCTTGGTATAATTGTTGGTCGACGATGTCTCGTAGACTGAATAACATATTAGAGGCATATTGATATTGATTGATAGTTTATTGAAAGAAATCTAATATATATCTAAAAATCCTTTCGGTTCAAATCTCAATATAAAGTGTGCGCATGCCTTTGACTAAACTATAGCGCAACAGTTGTGCGATTGTCGATTGTTTCTCAGCCCATTCAAGTGTTTAGTTGCAAAAGTAAAAATCGAGTAGTGTGCGCACCTCCATATAAGGTCATATGAATCAAAGCGCGACTAGACAGTTTTGCGATAGTTCTGCCAAAGAGGTGCGCGGCTCCGATAGTTCTATCGCTTCGTCTAACTTTTATTGTAGTCAAACTTTAGTCTTTCTCAGTTTTAAACAAAATTGCTAGTAATAAATTAAGATGTTAAAAGATATAGTTCATATTTTGGGTTACCTTAACAGTGGTAGTGCCCACTTTAACATCTTTGCACGAATGGGCCGGCACGCCCGGTGTAATACCACGACCACACAGAAAACAGGCG
>DVQH01001864.1:0-11328 GCA_018231625.1 Papilio phestus | reverse complement strand
TACTTTCGGAGAAAAGTGCAGTTTTTTCCGGGGTTGGATTAAGCTAAGAGCCCTATTTTAAAGAACTTTTTTGAGCATTGAGTCAGTAATTTATAAATAAACTGTATGTACAGTTCTGATTAAAGTAGAAAATAGTTTTGGCTAGATTAGGATGGTAGATCATGTAATCAAAAAGCTTAGTTTTATCATTTTTAGAACAAAGAGTATATGCGCCAGAGATATATGTATAGAGTCTGGAAAGTATAACATTCTACAGGAAACACTCAAGAAACAATCAAAGCATTCTTTAACTTATGCAGTGCAAAGTTGTCTTTTTTTAAATGTGACCAGACAAAACGTGCGCCGTTCTCTATGGCAATTTCCAATGGAGGTCTTTTCTTGAGTGGGTACATTGTTGAGTTTTGTCTGTAGTGTGTTGCCCAGTGTCGCTCTGGATGCACCCTGGTGAGTGGCTGATGCCAAGTGTCTCTAATAAAGCCTATCGTCACGGTGGCGCTGTACTTACTAAATACAGTCAAATAGGCTATGAAATAGCATGGTTTTAAAACAAGTTTTTATAAAATATAATTAATTTGGTGTAAAAAGTTAATAAATGTCTTAACTTTTATATAATATTGAGAAATAGTAATAATAAGTAATACACAAGAAAGACTAATTCGTATTATAATACTTGTGACAAACAAAAGTACCTTAACCCTTTCGATCCAAAGGATCCGATCCGATCCAATTAAATGAGCGGGACACATACGTCCCGATAGCGCCTTTGGGAGCGAAAGGGTTAATTAAAAATTTACTGCTTAATTTCTTCTATGATCAGCTTTGATTTTATAATTGTTTGTTCTTCCAAAAGTATCCGCACACCGAGAAAATATGAAGCCACTTAATCAGGTTAACTTAACAGGCCTTAAACTCAATTAGTATGTTTTTGCTGATATTGTTTAAAAAACCTTGAGAAAATCAGCAGTTTCAGCATATAGTGAGAACAATGTGATGAAAGAGTGAAATGTCTTGCATTGCATTATGAGGGTTTTAATTTGGCGCCAGGCAGTTGCAGAGTGGTGAGGTTGGCCCAAAAGAGTGCCGCCACGCGCCGAACCCTTTCGCCTGCCCTACTGCCAGCCTATATAGCACCCTCATTCCAATACCGGTTGACGTTATTTTAATGATGACGTCACACTTGGAGCACATTAATTTCATTATGCAGAAACTGTGATAGCAACGAGTTTTAGACTTCAACACACGGTTCGTAACCTTTCAAAACTGGTCTAATAATGAGCGTTCTTTTTCAATCATTCAATAGAAAGCAAATACTTGCTTGGCCCTCTATGATGCTGTTGCCGACAAGTTTTATTATTCAAAACTCTATTTACTCATATTAATATATATATTAAATAAAGCAAGTTTGCTAAAAAATAAAATAACATTTGGAACGCGTGGGTAGTCTTGGTAGTGTAGAGCGCGCACTAATTAGGTGTCTTCATCTTCATCTCCTCTCGATGCTTTCATCCAATCACTGCGTCAGGCGCACTCCAAAATTATCATGGGCGGTGCTTTCATTATTTCTACACTGTCTGGTCTATTGCCTGTTTTCTAATTTAAATAAGTTTGTTCACTGGAAACAAGAGCAAAGTAAAGAAAGGCGGCAATCAGAGAAAGAGCAATAAGTGTCGCCAAGTCGGGATGGCACGATGTGCCTTACCAGTGGGAGCCCATAATTGTTGCATCCTGAGTGGTTTTCCACTACCAATGTCGTGCCAAACATCTGCCCGTGCCAAACAACATCAGACGATTGGTCTAATCAGTGATAGTGGCTGTCCTAATTGTCATCCAATAATGCACGTCTTCGCCGTCTGGTTGTTTATCGTATTGTCTACTGATTGGCTTTGCTCATATTAATCATGTTTGGTTGGTGGTGCGTGTCCTCATCGTGTTGGTCCTTGCGTTATTGAGCACGTAGCGCCAGCAATGTGTTGTGGCACATGGACCCCATATCCAAAGTGCTCTTTACAATTTAAGCCAAAATAGCAAGAAGCATGCATGTGCATGCATTAAAATTAAGTCCCATTCTTGGTAGTTGCAATTATACACGCGCTCACTGTGCGCCTCTCTCTTGCCCAGTGGTTAGACCACAAATAACCAAATTGTTGTCTTTTCGTGATAATTT
Organism: Papilio phestus; assembly: GCA_018231625.1. NCBI lineage: Eukaryota > Metazoa > Arthropoda > Insecta > Lepidoptera > Papilionidae > Papilio > Papilio phestus. The sequence goes on along the minus strand of DVQH01001864.1, from coordinate 9,164 downwards.
CCATAAGTAAGCGACATTGGTTTGGAGGGACATTCGTTCCAAATGGCAAATTGTACGACATTACAGTGCAATAGTGCGCACTTTTGAATAAAGAACTCTATTTGAGTTGGCCTGCAATTAGGCTTGTAGCATGTCGCGCCCGTCCGGACCCGCGGCAGTCAGCTTCGCTCGAGCAGTGATTAATCTTCCAAATTAATATTGACCGTTTTGAATAGTCAAGCACAAGCGTGCACCAAGTGCAGCAAAGTGAGCAGATCAATTTGATTAAAGGTTTAATTTTTTATTTTATAGTCCTGGAGTATGCATTGTATTGATTAGTGGTCTTCTGTGCAGAGTTCGGGTCAAGCAGCACTAGTCAGTTGGCAGTGGTGGCCGAAGGGGGGAGGCAGAGCAGTCAGACAAAGTAAATAAATGAACGAGATGCATGCATGCCACTAGTCGGTTGGCCGCGCGCCCTGACCCCCATCCACTTGGAACCAGCCTTCTATATAAATCTTAATTCCAATCCAAATCTAAACTTATTGCTAGCCCAGAGATACACATTGGTTCATTCGTTGTCTGCCACATAAAAAATCAATAAAATTTAAATTTAAGTCAAGCTTTAGTTAGCAGAGCGGGCTGCTTGCAAATGAAAGCTGGCTAGTGGAGAGAGAACGCCAGTGCTGGTCCAAGTGTGAGAGTGGCAGGCGGGTGGCGCCAGTGGTGCCACTAGGCCCACTGGACATCTGGCCTCGGCGGGCAATTAGATTGCCTCTCCGCTGCCCGTCAGCTCGAGCTTGCACACTGCCCACCGTTGTCCACTCGGGCTCACCACTTTTCGAACTAATTCTCTTCTATATGCATTTTTATTAAATTTAAATTAAATTTACACAATGCAAACAGCCAAACCGTACATGACAGCTTTTATTATTATTATTTAAAATTCTAATTCTTTACTTTCTACTGCAGTCTGCTTAAGCTTTAAAAAATTCAAAATTTAAAATTTAAACTAAATATAAGCAAATTTAGTTTAGATTTTTTTAGTGCAGACTCATAATTTGATTTTGACTATATGATAAAATTGTAATTTCAAATTAAAGCCAAACAGTCGAGTCGAGACGTGCGACAGTGGAAGTAACTGCAAATTGGATTAGTAAGCAACGCGAGCGCAAGGAAACTCGAGGCCAGTTGTACCACTCAAACTGCGCGAGTTGCCCGATGAATGGTGTGCGTGCCACATCGGTGTGCTCTGCTCAAGACAAAGGATGCCTTGCTAAAAAGTAGGTTAATGAATGGATCCGCGCGAGCACGTGTTACCGCGCCTCGCGTCACTTCCTCGCGAAATTCGACCCTCTGCTCAATTTGGCAAAATTATTCTCCAATTCGTTTTACACACGCCAAATTTCATTCATTTGTAAATTGCTAATATAAATTCATTAACCTACCCGAGCTAGCGGGAAGTCATGACTCGAAGCAAGCTCGCGTTTTAAAGGTGCTAGACATCGTGATCACCTGGCGAAACGCCCATTGACCTACATTGCAACTACAAGTAGTGCCACCGAGTACATTTTTTGTATGAAGACATAATCAGGAAGGTGCACGCCTCATTCAGCTGCCAACTGAATATTGAGAGTTTCGACACAAAGGATAATTCCAAATCAAAGTTGTTCTCTTTTTCCACCAGATGACGCGATCATGTCATTCGATTCTTTTTCCTAGACAGTAAACCGGGGAAACGCGCTGACTTGTACACAAAAAATGGTTCCGTGTCATTGAACCTTACTATGTTCAATCGTTATATTCATATAAATCAATTTAACTTAGTTATCATAAGATTACAATAAAACATTTGACGTTAAGATATAAAACGTTTTAGAAATTTTGGCTTTGTCATATATATCAAAGTATTCATATTTTGCAGCTTCGTTTCATTGTCAAAGTGTTGTTTTCATGTTTATTCTGCGAGGCTCGTTATTTCTTTCTGTGCATGAGTGTTGCTTGTAGATCTTTCACAAATGCTATTAATAAACCAAACTTATGTGTTAGTCGTGTTTGGTTTGTGAGAGCAAGAGTAAATTTCTAAATTCTAATTTCTAATTTCATAAAATTACTAGTGAGTTTCAAATAATTTCTTTTTCATCTTCACTAGGGATTTTATGAAATCTCTTGATTTTGCAAATTCACGTTATCATGAGCACTAGTGCAGCTGCAACATTAACCATATTTCATTTTATTTCATACCATTTCATAAAGTTCTCGTGGCAAAAATTTGATCCAGCAAGTTAACTTTGAAGAAAGATGTGATAGTCTGTTTACTTTAATTTATTTACTAAGCTCATGATTCAACGAAAATAAACTCACTTTGTCTGAAAAGCTCGATGATAATCTATTCGATCCCAAATCAAGCTCGTCAAAGACAACCAAAAGAAACTATCCAAAGCCATTTATCCCGTTGTTATCTAATCTTAGATCACCAAAACGGTGATTTCAAATGAGAATAAGTTTTTAACATTTTGCAATATTGATATTCTACGTTCTATTCTAGGGCTGCGAGTCCCGGGTTTTTAAGCATAACAACGTAAGTTATGAAACTAAGATTCTCAGCAAGATCTTTCACACTTTCACCACTTAAATAACCTCACCAACAAGATCGAAGGTTCATGATTTCGAGAATTCGAGAATTTCCGAGACGTTGAACGTTCATTCTCTTAATTATTTTGGTGCTTAATAATTAATAACCAAGTTTAAAAACAAATAATATCATTTTAAATAAAATATTTTTTGTTCATTTTAAGTAATTTAATGAATATTTATAACTATTGTTAACATTAAACAAAATAAATAAAATGTTGAGTATCGCTTTAGACGAATCTTTTGAATTATTGATATATATATTTAATATATTTTCGGCGAGTTACCGGTTGAGTTTTGTGAGATTTGTGTTTTAAGTGGTATAATGAGTAAAGTAAAAAAACTAGTTTATTTGAAAAAATAGCGCAACTTTCACATAAATTGACTACATTGCAGATTGCATAGCATAGTCCTGGTACAAAAAGTTTCCATTAGATAGCGCCACTATTCATGCAATGTGTTAGTTTTGCTATAATAGCGATAAATCACTGTTGGCTCTGAACTCCAATTGAAGGTATATCATAAAATTGGAACTTCTGCTTTGAAAACTGTCGAAATTGCAGCCCAGCTTAATATATAAACTATTTGCAATGTTGCCCATAAAGTACCTGTTCGAAAGATTCAGTTTTAGCAAATGACCGACCTTGGTCTCAATGAGTAGATTACAAATATTTAGATACAGTATTGCCTCAAGTTTTACTTGCTTCACTTTTTACCACACACAGAGAACGGTTGGGGTAAATTTTAATCCGAACAAGCAGGTTAGTTTGATAAAAGGTTAAATTTTAGTACAAAAATGTTAAATTTTTAACTTGAGGCAAAAATTGACAACATTCTGGTTAAAATTTAACCCTATTTTGAACTCACTTTCCAGTTTAGATTGAAATTCAGCTGTTTTGACTGCGTGCAAACCACTGTAAGCAGTGTAACTTTCACAATGCATTCGAACACGTAACGAACAGTAAAACTTGAGTCAACACTGTAGCAAGTCTAGGCTAAATGGTTCTTAAAAATCTAATAGCACTAGATGGCGTTAGCGATAAGTTTTCATTCAGAACTGTTGACGGGGGTTTGATTTAAAATTTTTAATTGTTAACTTTCTTAGACTGTTCGCCGCCTGACGGCAAACTAAACTGACGAAAATCTAATTAACTTTCACAGCGCTTTAGAATAATTTTGACTTATATCTAAAAAACAGTCCTGTTGTCTTTCAAGACTGATTTAGTAAAAGGAATTCGCAAATTATGTGAGTTGAGATAAATAATCGCTGTTCACCGTCTACTTTTGGCAATACAAATATTTCAAAAAGTAAAATTTAAATTCACCTTGGTGCTGTGAAAATTGTTCTAAAGTGAACGTTGTTCACCGTGAAAGTTCAATGTAGTTCCAGTTGGCCGTATTGACGCTATGGAATAAAATATTAGTTTTTTTAACTCTTAATCTTATGGCATAAGTTTGACAGACTTACATTGATTTTCAATTAAATATAGTACAATAACTATACGAGGTAAATTAGAATATAAACTCTCTCTCTCTCTCTCTTTACTAAAGACAAAGAAAAATGACAACACTGCCACCTATACTAAAGGGAAACAAACCGAGATAGAAAAATCAGAATTGAACTTTTGTGTGGGAGGAAAGAAGAGAACGATTTTGGAGTGATTTAAACTAGAAATTGTAATAAAAGCCTGTGTAAGAGAGCTCCGGAAAGTTTCTTTGCTAAAAAACTATCAAAGTCATTACTGTCAAAGTAGCGATTTTCTATTTTCTAGTAGCGATTTTCTATTTTCTTCGATTTTCTATTTTACGGTTGGTTTTTCCTGAGATTCCTATTTAAACTCTTCATAATTATTTGTTGATTTGGTAATTGTTTTGCAACTGTTTGAATTTTTTTATTAGCATTACACATAAAAATTTAAATTGTTTCACTGTTGATTTTCATTAAAACTAACTTAATTAAACTAAATTAAACTTCAATTACTTAATCACGTCACTACAATACAGGGAGTACCTAACTGCCTTACACAGTGTGGGAGAAAGGCTTGTAAACCAATACGAGTCTATAAAAGCACTTCGAACACATGCACATACACTAATTAAATTATAAAATACTGTTCGTTTTAGACTTTATATATAAAAATGTAAAGAAAAGCGAGTTGTCAATTAATCGAGTCTTTTCTATAGTTGCTTTCTTGTCTATAGAGGTATTACAGTGATACTAGGGTCAGCTCTTTGGAACCTTTAATTTTAAACCAAGATCAGCTCATTTGGTCAATTTGAATAATTTAAGCCAATTTTGGCGGCACTCTTTAGACTAGATTAGTGTAATAGTTTGCTTTATGAAATCTATAGTATGGATTTACACAGCTTGAACACGCAAATTTTCAATTTGTACATTAGAAACTTAGTTTAATCTCTATGGCGCTAAAACGCAAACTTTCCACTCTATGCAAGACGACATTTGAGTTTACTTTGGAAATATCTTGTCGTTGAAATAGTTACTCTCCCATTTAACTAAATATTCAACTAGAGCAATGAGGATGTAGAATTTTTATTATCTTGTCATTCAAACTGTATCATCTTTGATAGTATTTTCAATAATTAAGCATTCTTACAGCTTGCCGCTCAAAGTAAACTTAAGATTTATTTGATTGTTATTAGTAATGAGATGTGTTAAAATTTACATTTATGTTTGATACAAGCAATCAAGCTTTTTTAAATTTTAAATTAAAAATCTTCCAAAAAACTCAAAATTTTTGACATTTGAATTTTATAAAATTTACCAGTAAATATGAAATTTCATAGATTCACGTTAACATGAATACCAAATCTTACTTAAAAGTAATTTTGTGATTTGTATAACAATTAACGTACCGAATGGATTTCAAGCTTTGCAGCTTTAGATTATTTTGAAAATCCATTAAAAAATTTAACTAAAAATGGCAAACTACAGCTTAAAAGCATGTTTCCAGACATGTTTCCGTAATTCGTTGTGTATCCAATAGGATGGATTCAAATCTGCGTTTATGTACGCGAATAAGGCGCACGAGAATCGAATACAACAAGAAAATAATTAAAATCCATGCTTTGATGCTAGATTCCATCGAAAAGGCAAATATGTGAATTGAAGCATGAGGAGGTGTATTGAAGAATTTAATAATATAAAAGTAGAAAAATTTAATTTTGTTATTTAAATCGTCATTATTAAGCTCAGATCGGTTGGGTGTATGCAAATGGAGCGAGAATGGCGTCAGTGGGCCACACAATACAGTTTCCGTGCTCGTTGTCATCCACTAATAGTTTCTAATAAGGGGAAGCTAATTTTAATATTATTAAAATATGAGATGATGGAATTGAGCGAAGCGGAAAGCGGGTAGATGGCTTCGCTATTTGTTTAAATCAAACTTGTGTTGGCAACAGAATCGAACATTTTCTACACACAAAAACTAACTGGAGAAAAGCAATGAGAATATTTTAAATTTTTTTGTCAAGTAAAAAGAGTGGAGAAGTTAAATGCAAATTTGATTAAAATACTTTTATGCACCAAGAACTGTGGTGCCGATATATTTATTTTAATCAAAGTAATATTCAGACAAAATATTGACTAAGTATCGAAGAGAGTGAGAGAGAGAGAGAGAGAGCATAAAGAAAATGAGTGCGAAAGCGCACCTGAATCGTCATCGTAATTTCAATAAACAAACATGGCCCACGGAGTGATTTGCATGTGTCCACGAAGATGGAGGGTGCGCGTGATGGCACTGGTGACTAGGTACTTCCCACTGTCCACCCCAAGATGAGCTGCATTGACAATTACCACTGCCTATTAAGCCACATAATGATAACATTGATTAAGAAGTAGTGCCCGCTGTAGTCGAGTGTTGATAGCTATCGTGCAGTGGCTCGATTTGCATGTGGTGCCATATTGGTGATGGCCCCCCACCCGCGTCCACCGCTCGTGTCGGTCGGTCGATGGCACGAGCAGTCGGTCGGTCAGTAATGGTCACTGCTCGAGCCGACCTAGCCGATTGTCTTGCCACTTGCTCGGAGGGTGTCAAACGTCACGGATTGTCTATTCGTGAGCTCCACTAGAAGCCGCCAGCCCGAGAGGATGCAGCAAGAAAACAAAACATCTTATACAATCCGAACACAAATGGAAGCAAGCAGGATGGTTAATTAAACCGAGAAAAACCCTGGTAAACGCATTGGACAATGGCATTGGTCAGTGTCGGCAACCATGCATAGCGCGATGGCCATTGAAACAAAGGTCACTCGACACGTAGCGTTTGATAAAATATTAAAGTCAATAAATAATAATCGCTTCTGAAGCGTTAGTTGCGTTGAGATGTCAATTGGGCAATGATTGAGCCGAGCTGAGCAGTGGCGCCAGTCAGGCTGCCAGTGGCCAATTACCGTCAACGAATCGACCCAATGTATGCCTGGCAAACTGGCTGGCCGCGTTTCCGTTCGAGAGCGATCACGCCACTTAATCACTGTGTTGATGAGCACAGATCAATCACTCGATTGCGGCTTTGGTGGCGCTGCTAAGAGCAGAGAGCCACCGAGCGCTTCACTGAGCGCGCCTCGAAGCACACTGCGCATCCATTGAAGCCTCTAAGCTGGCGAGCTGGCTTGTCCAGATCCGTGGTGGCCGTCATCGTGCTGCTGCGAATCCTCTCTACCATTGGAGCGAGGCGAACAATTGGCCCATCTCGATGGCCAATTCTGCATACTGGCCAACAATAAGCATGCTTAATGACATTTGCCAGTGGCGTGCGCGTATATTTTTGTAGTCAAATAATTTTGATGATAATCTATTTATTTGTCCATCCAGCATTTCTTGTCTGTTTCCAAACAGAAACTGAATTGAAACAGGTAAAATTTAAATTTCAATTGATTTGGCTGCCAACGCGCGTGGACGGCGTCGAGGGAGTGCGAGCACGGACAACGATGCCAGGCCATCGGCACCGCTCGGGCTTCGTGTGTGTGTGTGTGTGTGTGTGTGTGTGTGAATTACTTCGAAAATGAAAGATGCGTCAGGCGAGAAAGAGGAAGAGACAAAGCACTGAAACGCTAGTGCTTTGCTATTATCGGCGCCATCACTGCCATTGTGATTGGTCTCACCGAATCGTGGGCAAAATTAGCAAACAACATTGCAGACTATTAAACCCATCCAAATTGTACTTATTATTTGCCTCTATTTTAAGCTGACATTTTCGATTACTTTGCCATTACCCAAAATTAAACTAATATTAATATCAAAATTAAAAGTTCAATGACGTACTCATTATGTGAGGAGAAGAATTGGAAGTGAATGAGTGGAGAGAAGTGGAGGGAAGTGATAGCTGCTGCAATGGCGCAGCGATGAGCCGCACGTTGATCAGCCAGGTGGAGCCTGGAGAGGCGTTGCCAGCTGAGCTGCCTCTCCTGGTGCCAGGCGCTCTCATGTGTTGTTTTTTATCATGATTAAGCCTGGCTTGTCGCGCCAAGCTGCCAGAGGCGGGGTTGGTGGTACTAATTGAGCGAGTTGCTAAAATGATTAGAGACTGGCGGGGAGGTTTCTTAAGAAACTAGCCCGCTCCTTCAAGGCGCAATTAAGCGGCGCCGCGATCACACAGCAGTGGCTACTCGGCCACAGCCACACTGCTACACCAAACCAGTCTCGGTGAGACTGGCTCTTTCACTTCGCTTGGTCGGTCGCCTTCTATTCTATAATTATAATAATTACTATCACCACCACGGTCGTCTGGTTATGCATGCATGCATACGCAATCTGACTCGAATGAAATGGAATGGTTGATCAAAATAATATCTAAAAAATTAAGGAAGGAAAATGTCGACAGTGGGAGACGAGACGGTGATAGTTGTGACGAACGCGAGAAGGCACACCGAGAGTCATTATGATAATTACAATTAGAAGTATTTCGAGTTGGCCAAAGCCGGTGTACAGATACGCTCGGTCGCCCTATAGTACACTAGCGTCTTCACTCACCACACTTGACTCTTGAGTGAGGCAGACAGGCAACCACTAATGACAATGCACTCACTAGCCGCCATCATCGTTGAAGTCACTCGATGCAAATGGCAAAGCCAGCAAAGCACTAATCAGGTATCTAGCTGGCCGACCAGGTGAGCGATGACTGCTTCTCACTGTACCATGATTCTCACCACCACCTACTCCTCCCACACAAATGGACCAAGCTGACAAGACAATGAGATAAGAAACAAATCACTCTGATTCCTGCTGAGATCCTTTACAACAAAACACTCGTTATGTGAGAGAGAAAAGTTATAGTGATTAATTAGTGGTGAGTAATGATGTTAAATGCAATTATGAATTAGTTAAAGTATATTTTTCTTCCATGACTTCACTTCAATCATTTTGATTTTAAACTAGAATATAGAAGTCAATTATTCAAATCTAACAAAGCTTGTGTCATGTGTGCCTAATTTGGACATCGATTACAAGCAGCGATTGAAGTGTGCACCAGGCAGTTATCAGTAATTGTATAAGCCATCTCGGTTGTTGACACCACTGGTTATAATCATATTCAACT
>DVQH01001863.1:0-11329 GCA_018231625.1 Papilio phestus | reverse complement strand
AGAGAGAAAATAGAGAGAGAGAGAGAGAGAGAGAGAGAGAGAGAGAGAGAGAGAGTGAATAAGATAGAGAGAGAATGAGTAGAGAGAGTGAAAGAGAGAGAGGGGGAGAGAGAGAGAGAAAGGCCGACCGAGTTCAACCAAGACGAGCATCGAGTTGCAAACTTGGCAGCACCAATTGAAATCTCAAGAATTCCCATTCATCACTGACACACAAGTGGGCACCCTTCGACACCACACTACACTACTGTTCACTGAACACACTCGGACCAATGTCAAGTGTAAACTACAACAGACACACTGCAAAATCACAAATCACCCCAAGATTGTTGTGTGTCTCAATATTCCGGGTGTTTTTTCTGTAGATATACTTTCATTCAACTCTTTGTACTACTCCACAAGACAAAGTGTCAATGTAAATTTTTTTTCTAAAAAATATATGAGCTCTCACTTTGTTTTGGTTTTTGTGTGTGTGTGTTTGACACTCACCTGAACCACTATTGCGCACCTTGTGCCAACAACAAAAAAGAAAACAAATCGACAACAGACACACAAGAGAGAGAACTATCAAGTTGAAGTGAGAAAAGAGTATCAGCACCCAAAATGCAATTAGTTGTCAGGTGAAAAGTGTAGAGTCTCGAGACAGACACGCAGAGTGTAAATGTGTGTGTGTGCAATAACAGTAATGTGATGGCAGAGAGAGAGAGAGAGAGAAAACCAAGTAGAGAGTTAGAGCACCAAACAAAAAGTGTCACCACGACTCTCAATCTCTCCCTCTCTCATAACACCTGATCCTATGCTGGTTCAACTTGGCCAAAAAAGAGGGAAAATCGAGGAAGAGAGAGAGAGTAGGAGAAACGATTGCCTCGTTTTGGTGCGCAGTGTGCCACAGGCACATCTAACCCAATCCAACATTCGTCTTTTTTTCTGGTAACGTATCGTGAGTTGCCATTTTGGCGGGAAACCTAACATAGTGAGTGAGTTAGAGAGAAAGAGAGGGAGAGAGAGAGAGAGTTAGAGTAAGAGAGAGAGAGAGAGAAAGAGAGAGAGTGAGTTAGAGAAAGAGAGAGAGAGAGAAAGAGAGAGAGAGAGAGAGAGAGTTAGAGAAAGAGAGAGAGAGAGAGAGAAAGAGAGAGAGAGATATAGAGAAAAAGAGAGAGAGAGAGGAAGAAAGAGAGAGAGAGAGAGAGAGAGTTAGAGAAAGAGAGAGAGAGAGAGTGAGTTAGAGAGAGAGAGAACATTTAATAACGAAAACATGGGTGAGATAATGACCAAAGGTGTATATGAGAAATAGAATGATGATGATGTAAGGAGAAATTTTTTTTCCAAGGTAACCGACCGTGAGAGACAATACACTTGCACTACTATTGCAACCTGCTTTTTATATACACTTTTGATATGATGATTATGAATGGGTGACAAGTTGTCACCCTCCGATCGAAAGAGAGAGAGAGAGAGAGAGAGAGAAGGGTGAAAAAAAGAAATCACGTAAAAACTGTAATGTAATCAATTCTACTACTACTACTACTGCTACCCACACAGCATAACTGTTCGGAATTAATCACGCAGAAGAGAACACAGAAAGTTCAAAACGGCAACATCAAGCAAGAAATAAAATAAAATAAAACCTCATCAATATAGGTTAGCAGAAGTGATATATATAAAATATAAACAAACACAAAAACAAAACAAAGTTGTCAAGTGTTGCACACACGTTTCACTCTTTGTGCTTCCTTACTGTGTGTGTGTGTGAATCTTCTCGACTGCAAGACTATGATAATTTATAATCCATTTTCCTCGAATCGAAACTATCATCATACGACAAGGGAAAATTCCGAGAAGTACGAACATATACGACATCCGGGAGCGTTTATATGTTTCTAACTTCATCATCAACAAAAAATAAAATAAATAGATAGATAAAACGCACAGAGATTCACAAGAAATATTACTTTTTGGACACTTTATCCGAGTGCACACATCTAAGCCATTTTGCATTGTTTTGAACTAGTGTACAGTGAGAGAGAAAGTATGAGATAAGATCACACAGTTCCGCAAGAAAATTTAACACTTTTACTCGAAAATAGTCTTAGAGAAAGAAAGAGAGAGAGAGAGAGAGAGAGAGAGTTTTCCATCTCACGCCTGCGCATCTCTCCCACCCATCATCATCCTAACCATCAAAGTCACTCTCCCTCATACTCAAAAATTTCCTTTGCCATTGTACCGTATCACTGATGCACTGATGTCATGTCAAAAGTAACGTGGTTCTAACCGTTACACAAGAATAACAAATGTCACACATATGTATATTGCGCCTAAGCAACTTCTCAAGAGCATTATCTGGACAGACACGAGTTTGCACTACGACTGATTACAACATACACAAAAAATAACGCAATCAAAGTTGGTTGGGGTCTGGTGTGATCGTGGCCGTGGTTTGGCCCGTAAAAAGTACTCACCGATGGTGACGGTCTGCGAACGTCGCTGGCGAGATGTGCTGCGCCGAGATGCTGCCGGCTGAGTGGTTTGCATCGAAGTAGATGCCTCGCCACTGTCAACACTGACCGCTGGTTGGCGTTCGAGTCGTCGGTGAAGAGGTGAGGTGGCACTCTCAGTGGTCTCCTCACTAGCCACACTGGTCCCTTCTTCTTCTCCTTGCTCGGTAACGGTTGCGGTGGTGGTTAACTCCATAGTTTCCTCATCATCATCATCACTCTCCCCCTCTGCCTCCTCGTTGCCCGACTCTTCGAGCTCGAGATCGGCCTCGACGCCATCGTCGTCCGAGTCACTCTCGTCGTTGCGCGACACATTCGAACTGCTACTGTTGGCCGGTGTGCTACGAACCGCATTCAAGTAGTTACGACTGGCAATATCGTCCGAGTATTCCACATTGATCACCGACGCATCGGCATTGGCCTCCTCGTCCTCGTCGTAGTCATCATCGTTGTAGACCTCGGCAATGTCATCCAGATTGTGTTGATAGTGGCTGGATGACTGGTGTGCGCTCAACGACTCCAGCTCGAGGTCTTCATTGGGACACACCTCGTTGACATACGGCTCCAGAGTGCGATCACAGGTAGACTGCTCCGGTAGAGGGTGTGGCACCACCGGCTGCTCACACTCGCCTTCACCCGTCAACTGAGACGAGTCTACCGGGCTAGTCTCGGTGGCATTGGTTCCAGTCACGCTAAGCACCGTCTCAAAGTGCGTGATGAGATTGGAGAGAGCACTGTTGCAGCTGACACTGGAGCTCGAGCTGGTTGTGTTATCACAATCAGAGATATCACCCGAGTAGTTACTGTGATGGCTTCCGTTGGTGGTCACCGTGTTCGGCGTGACGAGCGACTCGTTCGATTCAGGCCGTCCCATGTGTCCACTGAGCAAGCTCCCGCTGAAACTTTGCGCCCCGTGAATGTCCTCCTCCGAGATCTCCCTCGCGTACCTCCTGTCTGGTTGGTACTTCTTTCGTCTGTTCCGCCCGCTTGGTGTGACACCACTATCAATGCTCGTGCTTGGCATCATTCTCACCGGTGCCAAGTGTTCCATCGAGGAGGAAGAAGATAAAATAGACGCTTGACTTGAATTTTGATTGATTCGTCTTAGGCTTTCGCCTTCTTCCTCGTCATCACCATCCGAACCCTCGGAAGCCGCGATGTGAGTTGGTTGTCCTACTGGCTCCGGACTATGTCCCGAGACAATCACACCAAGAGGACAACTGTCAAAAGGATTGTCTTGCAGTGCAACCTCTTGAGAGTGGTGTTCAGCAGCAGTGGCGACGGACAAGTGAATCTGCCTATCCTCGACCGGCCGTGCCTCTGTGCCGCTATCGGTTTGATTAGCGCGATCATCTGTCACATCGAACAGTAACGGGAGCGATTGTTGGCTGCTTGCCGAAGCAACACCCTCTCGCCGACCACCGTTCACTGGTTCACTTGATTCTTCTTCACTCTTGTTGTTCACAGGCACACTTGACAATTGCGTCACTGTGGGGGTACGAGTTAGCACATCAGAGGGAGAGGTGCCACAAATACCGCCACTGACGGTACTGCAACTGTCACTGGTGACATTGGCGGTGGTCGTCACTCGAGTTGCCGTAGGGGTGGTTTCCACTTGTTTACTGTTGCACGAGGATGAGGGTAGTTGACTGGTGCCCGTGCCGGCTCGCTTGCGCACTGGTGGTGTTGGTGGTGGCGAGCAACTCGACGAGGATGAAGATGACGCGCTACAGCTGCCCGAGGAGGAAGTGGATGAGGTCAACTCGTCTTCCCCTCTGCTCGTCGCTTCAATCCCTCTAATTACCCCTTTTTGAGAGGAAGATGGTGCTCTCGCACTGGCTTGCCTCACCGGCAAGCTGGGACTAGTAGGCGTGTGCGAAAAACCACGCGAAGTTGAGGGAGCTGTCGAAGGAATGGAGCTATTCGAGCCAATCGAGTTATTGGCCACCGTTCTCTCCAGTGGCCTGTGAAGATAGCCACTTGTCGGGTAAGGACTTGAGTTGTTTGACCTGTTGCCCAACGAGTGATGCTGCTTGGAATTATCCGCCGATTCCGATGTGGTACGGTGATTGGGCTTGGGTGAGTAGGACGAGGGTACTGAGGCAGTGGTGGATGTGGGTGGAAAATGAGACGCACTGATGCTCCCACTGGCACTGGTGCTCGCTCGATTGTTTACCAAACTCTCGAATATGTTAGTAGTTTTGCCATTATCGAGCGAGTTGATCGATGACGGGTTCTGCTTGTAGGCATTGAATTGGCGTGACTTGCCACTGCCTCCGACACCCAACTGTAGCTGCTGTGATGCAGTGGTGGTCGATTTGATGTGCTTGGGAGGCAGTGGTGGTGGTTGATAAAAGCCATCACTGGTAAAGCCGGCATAGCTTCCCGCCGCCAGATTACTAGCAGTACTGCTCGGTGGTGAACTCGAGCTGAGGTAGTTACTGGTTCCATTCGAATTACTGGTCCCGCTCATCGGGTGTCGGTACTGCTCGCCTTTGCTTGGGCCCGAACTCGAGCCTGGCAATGACTGTGGCTCGGTGCCGCTACTCCTTGGGAGCAAATCGTGATTCTGGATGTAGGAGAAAAAGGAAGGATTGCTAGCTATCACACGTTTGTTGTTTGCTGCATCAGAAAACAAAAAAAATCGAGGTTAAGTTAGCATTTGAAAGATGGCATTTGGATTGATGACAACAATGCACTTACAATATGATTTATGATGAATTGAAGGATCGAAAAGGAGGTGTGGCGAGCGGCCATTCGCGGATGGCGAGCCAGGCAGACCCAGTGCCGAGTGACCCGTGGCAAGGCTCACCAGTGCGCCATTCTTCAGGTGACTATTCAGGTTGTGGTAGCTCAAATTGGTCCTCGAGCTTCCCCCAGACCGGCGGTCACTTGATGATGATGACAAGCCGGGTGCACTGTGATGGTGATGATGATGGTGGTGATTGTGTCCCCCACTGCTCGACTGATTCTTCTTCTTCTTAAATATGTTGTGCATTATTGGCGCCTTCACTGGTCAGCCCAAATATAGGTGCAACACAAAAGTGAGAAACCGGCTTGAAACACTAGAACAAATCAAACAAGCGTAAGCAAATCTCTTATATTCTTAATAATAATAATAATAAAATACCAATTATACGCTCACTCAGACACAAAACAAGCCCCAACCTACCTCGGCAAAGTGAATATAGATAACCGTGCTGGTGGGATGACGAGTGGTGATGGGTGAGACTTGCAATAAATCAAAACATCCTTTGCGTTCATCACTGGTGGTGTGTCTGGCGGGCTCTTCTCTTCTCTGTGTGTGTGTTTGAGTAGCTTTGGATGAAGGTAGAGGCCGCCGAGTGTGGGTGTCACACAACTGTCGACATGCAGACTTGCACAATATATATACAGGTAAATAAAATCCACTGAGAGAGAGAAAGGTGAATGAGATAACGTAGAGTGCTCGGCAGAGAATTACACAGCCGGCATGGTCAGGTGAAGAGTAGAGCACACATCTTGCTTCGTCGTCAACTTTATGATTGAATTAGGTTTACACTGAAGCACCCTATTGAGATCTTTGATCAAAGATCAGCCTCTTATATAAGAGAGATCAATCAATCAACTCTTGATGAATTCACATGGTCTTACAGTAGCTAATTTTAGATTATAATATAATGAATACATATACTGTTGTGGTTGACAGTAATCATCAAGAAGAAAAATCAATATTGCCCAGCTTGATCCGAGAAAAGGCACCGAGGTTTTAAATATATAATGAGGCAAAAATCGTGTATATTACACCGATTGTTTCAATCAATTAAAATGTAATAATCATAAAATATACAAAGTAATAATACAATGCATATACGCATATATAGCTATGTCGCAACGATATAACTCGACGGCTTTGCCGAACCGACAACAACAATAATAATAATAATAGATTGAGAGAATGACGAATGAATAGGCAATTAATGAGAGTGAAAGAGAAAGAGAAAAGATAAAAGAAAGGGATGAATGGCCTCGTTTGCTGGGTACTTGTTGTATTGATCGGGGAGTAATTCTTTTTTCTTGTTTCTTGGAATATAAATACTGTCGTCGGAAAATAACAATTTCAGAATTCAATTAGATCGGGAAAAAGTTTCTTCTTTTTTCTTCTGAATGAAATAGAAAATCCAATGAAATTTACTTCTGAGTATATATATGTAAGTAAATCAACCGAAGAAATGTAATAACTAGGTCGGACAGTTCGGAAGAAATTGTCACAATTCGGGAGAGAAATATACAAAGTTATATATGTTGCTGTTTTTCCTTCCAACGTGAGTATTTCGGGAAAGAGAGAGAGAGAGAAAAGAGAGATGTGTTGATGAAAAGGCTTGACAGACGCCACGCGCGGCACTGTGGCAGAATCGTGTTCAATCAACAAAAACAAAAACTTGTGCTCGTCTGGCAATTGTGGACTATTAATATATCACATGGAGAAGAAGATGTAGAAAAGGAAAGAATGTAGTGAATCTAGTGAAGAGAATCTCTATCAGGAGAGAGAGAGAGAGAGAGAGAGAAGAGGCGGAGATCGGATTCTCGGGATCACACACACACGCCACAACAACATGGGGACATCCGACTCTCTCGAGGTGAACTCCACTGAACTCTCCCTACTGTCGCACACCACACACAGTCAAATTGAGAGATACAACAAACATACACACTGTGGATGGAGAGGAGAGAGAGAGAGAGAGAGAGGATGAGTAGGAGAGAGAAGGTAGACAGTTAAGAGAGAGAGAGAGGGAGAGAGAATAAGAGAGAGAGAGAGAGAAAGAGAATAAGAGAGGGAGTTAAAGAGAGAAGAAAAGACGAATGAGAAGAACAGAAAGAGAGGGAGAATAAGATAGAGAAGAGAAGTGAAAGAGAGAGAGAGAATAAGAGAGGGAGTTAGAGAGAAAAGAACAGAAAGAGAGAGAGAGAGAGAGAGGGAGGGAGGTAGGAAGAGAAAATAATACGAATGAGAAGAACAGAAGGAGAGGGAAAATAAGAGAGAGAGAGTGGAGTATAAGAGAGGGAAAAGAAGAGGAGAGCAAAATATAAAGAGAGAGAGAGAGAGGGAGAGAGAGAAGTGAGCCAGCTGCTGCGCGCGTTGGGTAGCGGCACCTGAAGTGAGGAGTGATCCACCACTATTCTCCATTCAATACAACTACTACTACTACTAATAATAATAATAATATAAAAGCAAAAGAGCATCGCACCACTCCGCATCCACTTTCCATTCTCACCACTCTATGCTACTACTCTTTCGATTCAAATTGCAATTGTGAATTTTCCTAACGGATTCAAATAACACACAAGTTATGATGCCACTTTTTTAAATTATCCAGTTCAAAGCTCAGCATCTCGAGCGCGTTTTGAGGTGTGTAACGTTATCTGTGAGCGGATGGCCCCCTTTGTGAAGGGGAATGACGCATGCGCAGTGGTGTTGTTGATGTCGTCTGTGCGCTCTTTGGGGATGTGTTGAGTGGAGCCAGCTTGGCGATCCAGTTGCTTGTGATCCTTGGCCACTGTAGTTGAGGTTGCACAACAACAATTTCTCTCTCCCCCTCACATTCACTCGCTTCACATCCTACCTCTACTCTCTTCAATCCAAACTCACTCATCGAGATCTCCCTCTCCTAGTATTACAGCTACCGATTGCACGCACTACCGAAACGGTCACATGTGTAAGTAGTGTAAGTAGTGCCCCTTTTCACATGTTTGCTTCAAAACCAGACACAACCCTTTTTCATCACTATATATACATGATGAAATGAGATACAAATTTTTCTATTATAGGTAGTGTTTTAGTCTTCACAATCACAAATTGGATTCCAAATATCATTTCAACAAATTGGATATACCAACTTTGAACTACTCGTACGGACGCACACCTACCAATACACTCAATTTGAACGATTATTATTACTTCAACCTTTCGAAATCGATTATTTTTTTTATTATTTTAGTGTTTTACCTTGAAAACAAAAGGAAGCTCAAAGTATTCTACACATCACAAAGTAGACTTTTCACGTATATATTTTTATGATGATACAAAAGACACGATTATCACCACCGTCATCGTCTCATTAATGCGATATAGTGGTCTTGTTTTTTGTTGTTGTTGTGTCTTTCCTTCTCCATCTTCTTGGTGTTTTCTTTTTTATTTCGCTCAATTTATATACTCTACTACTATATGAGTGATATCTCCACGTTGGTGATGCTGCATCACTAGTTTTCCTGGTGATACACTTGTTTCTCTTCGTGTGATCATTTTTGTTATTTGGGTTGAAACTTTTATTTTGTATTCAACAACTCAGTGTGTTGTTCTTCTAGAAGTATTTTTTTCCTCTACGACAAACCAAAAAACCTACCTCCGTCATAATGGGATTGCTTTTCTCCAAAATCTGGAGCTACTTTACTCATGAGGGTAAGTTGAAAGTTGCAATTTTATTAGTAGTATATATTTATATATAAAAATAACTCGACTGTTACTTTTTTGGTGTACCCACAGAACACAAGCTTGTCATCATCGGACTCGACAATGCGGGCAAGACCACTATTCTCTATCAATTGTATGTTGTTTGCAGTTTTTATCTATTTTAAAATTCTAATTTGAACATGGAATAGATTTATATTTAAAAAAATTAAGATTATTTTTTAATTCATCATAAATAAATTAATAAAATTGAGGAAATTCCAGTTTTTAAATATAGTACCTTTTGCGGAAGTGTTTTCCGTTTTTTTGGAAAGTTATATAGTAGTTAATCAAAATATGTTATATTTTATTATTATTATTTTGATTAATTAAAAAGTTTCATTTATTATTAATTTAATGAATTTTTTTTCGACTCAGTTAGCTTAACTTGGCGTTAATATAAAACCAACTTAGTAGCATAATTAGATTAGGTGTTTTTATTAATTAATTAATTAATCTAACCAGAATATACCATACCAAAACAAATTAACCAGATTTTTTTGTACATATATCACGATAGGAAAAATCTCTAATTTGACCTCTTTCATCTCTCACGCAAATGAGAGCAAATTATTAGCAACACCAAAATTAGTACTGCCAACAGTAGATTTTCATCAGTTCTAGATTTTATAAAACTTGATATCGATTTATGTTCTTGTTCCAAAATCAATAAATGAGCCAAAGTTTATAGTTTAGGCATGAATGCTTTTGAGATCTATCTTAACTTTTGCCTCCTATCCTAGTTTGATGGAAGAAGTGGTGCACACGTCACCGACTCTCGGGTCTAATGTGGAAGAGGTTGTGTGGAAGAACATTCATTTCGTGATGTGGGATCTCGGTGGACAGGACTCACTGCGACAAGGATGGCAAGCTTACTACACTAACACCGAGGTGAGTCACTTTATTTTTAAAAAATTACAAGAGGGTTGGCTGCTTCTTGCAAAAAACGGCGACAAAGTTGCCGAGGTCAAACTCGAGTTATCATAATTTCAAGGGTTATGCAAAAAAAATTCGAATCAAATCGAGTGAGAATTAAAAAAGTTCGAATTCCAAATTAAATTGAATGAGGATTTTGAAGAATTATGCACAAAATTCGAATCGGATTGAAATAAAATTCGAATTACAACACAGGAAGTTAGATTCAAATCGATAATGAATTCGAATCACAACAGTGAAAGTTAGATTCGAATCTAATTCGTTGTTGTAGTTGATTCGATTCTATTTTTTTGTGTTACGCTTCGAATCCTTAGCCGATTTGATTCTAGCTTTTTTTGTGTTACACTTCGAATTCTTAGTCGATTCGATTTTAATATTTAATTATCATTCGAATTCTGATAACTCAAGTTAGAGATGTCGGCAGCTTTCCGTCGTTTTTTGACAAGAGTGACGGTACTAAAGCGCTAGTATATTGCACAATAATAAAATTGTGATGCAAATTGTTTTTCAAAAAAATGATTATTCATTTATTCAGACTGAAAGGTTTGTTTGAGTCATTGGTAAAGTTTTTAGTAATTAAAGGTTATTTTAGAACTCAAATTCTTCATATTCGGAAATTTCCTTTATCGGAACTACCCTCAACATTCATTAGATGATGAAGGGGGAAAAGGACTGTGTTATTATTATTACTAAGATATAAAATGATGAGTCAGCACGGAAGGTGAGAAAAACACCAACACCTTCGAGAAATCTCTACTCCCGGGTGCACGATTTTTTCTCCCTTTTCCTCTATTTTTATTATCGGTTATATTAATTAGTTGAGCAATTATTGATGAAAAAATGTTATTATTGTAATAATAATGTATATATACATACTATCACTATCATTAAGTGGAATAGTGACTAATCACGGTGTGTGTTATTCACGATCGGCCAGTTCATCATCCTCGTGATCGACAGCAGCGATCGAGAGCGGATCTCGATCTCCAAGGAGGAACTGTGGCGTATGCTAGGCCACGAGGACCTACGCAAGGCGGCGGTGATGATCTACGCCAACAAGCAGGACATCAAGGGTTGCATGAGTGTGTCGCAAATCTCCAAAGAGCTCAACCTTACTGCCATCAAGAAGCACAAGTGGCAGATACAGCCGTGCTGTGCCATTTCCGGCGAAGGGTATGTCTTTACAGTCTCTTCGTTTTTTTGCTATCTAATTTCTATGAGTGTTGCAATTTCTGATTATCATAAGTGCAAGGGTATAACCTTGCAATTGCATATTTCTATAGACATCAGAACAATCTAAGTTTGGGTGAACTTTGTAAGATAGTCTCAATGAAAGAAAAAATCAGATAGCACAGAAATTTAGATTCGAATCGGTTAAGAATTCGAATCACAACAGTGAAAGTTAGATTCGAAT
>DVQH01001862.1:0-11337 GCA_018231625.1 Papilio phestus | reverse complement strand
CAAAGAGGCATGATTACCATGGTACGGTTATTTGTATTTTGACATTTGCAATTGAAAATTTGACAATTGTAAACAATAAAATAAAATTTTATATTATAATTTCATGCGGATGAAGCCGCATGGGAACAGCTAGTTGTCATATACTTCTTCATATTCATTATATGTCGTAGCATTCGGCTAGCATTAACAACGATACTAATTAATCGATCCACATAATTAGTATCGATATAAAAATATTCCGCAACAAAAAATCGATTACAAAAAGTTCAGTCAACAAGCCCTTTTAACCGGATTATGAAAACCGGCGCAAAGTAAACAGAATAGTTAACGATGATAGTAACGAGATTTAGATTAACCTTTTTTAGTTGTTACAAGACTAATGCGAGACGATTGTACAATATAGGAAATGTATGTTTTTGTTTGAAAATTACATTTGTATTAAATAAGTAATATTCCATGTTCTCTTACTAAATCGTCGTTTTGTCATCTCGCTACATTAAATTATGACTACCGCATGGATATTTGTTAATATTTAATTCTTTTCATACAATGCAAAAGTTTAATGCATATGTAAAATGCAATATTATTATTTAAGTAAAATTACGTGGTAATTAAAATGAATGAATAATTATTCTTCTGGTTTTCCAAACTGTAGGTTTAATAATCCGCAGTTTTATTGCTTTATTTTTCAAAAATAAAACGAAAAAATATCTGCATTCAATTTATTACGAAGCCACAAACACCTTAGTTCGTTACGTAAACCACAAAAATCCTTCAAGGTTAAATTTTTCTCATTGCCTAAGCGCAGAACAGTTGCAGCGTGACAAAATAATGGCCAATCTTCAATATCTTTTTTATTTCAGTACGCACATTACTAAGAAAATTTAAACCTCTTGTATCTTGAGCTTCCGTTGTGAAGTATTCGTGAATTGTCATAGAAGTTTAGACAACCTTGATGCAAGCCCAGGGCCGCGTATTGAAAGTAAGGCCGGAACACGTAGGCTGCCTACCAACGGCAAAACATTATACGTCTTTTGTAACTAATGTTTATTAATAACTAACATCACGCCCTTAAGATGAACATCACGAATTAATACTGACCTAAAAGCAGGTTAGGTGAAATATTCTAACACAATGTAAGATAACCGATGTATTTAGTGAGCTTCATCTTTATTTAAATAAAATAGCTCATTGGTTTTTAAATCAATCATCAACACATCTATCTGTATATCTATAATCGTAGATCTATCCATGTACTATGTCTAAATAATTCCTAAAAAGTCGTACCCATAAGTCAAAGCAAACTAATTACGTTCGAGTGCAATAATATATTTAGCTGTAAACAAAACAAATGACGACTTCCAACATCCAAGTGTAGACAAAGCGTATATAAAAAAGGCGACATTAATTGTCCGAATGCAAATTGTAACGGGGACAGATACAAACAGCGGTGGCTCGGTTGTCTGGCCGCAAGTCACCCCCTCACCTCGCCGACAGGGGTCAGCTCGCTATAGCCGCAGATGCTCCGGACAGACGATTAATAAGGCGCTCCGCCCCCGGAGCCCCGGGCTACTGCTGCCTGCCGGCTACCCCGACCGCAAAACACCGACTTACGAATACGGTCACCATACTTGCACGACTTACAAGTACACATATAAAAAACGATTTAACTAAACGATAACTTTACGTACACTATTACTTTATATTTTGTAAGTATATAGTAAAACTTGTGTGTATGTTTAAAATGTAACGATCTTCTTTACGAACCGCTTAGATATTATAAATTACATAAAATCATTTTGGCATGAATCCGAAACAATGCAAACGTATGGCGACCCTATAATGTGCGGTGATTTAACAAACGGGCCGTGATACGCAGATAAGCCGATTACGCGATGCCACCTAGATGCATTATTACCACTAGACTGGCATTGTGTTCATAATTGACTTCAAGAGTTAAAATAAGGAGTTTATTTAGGGTTGAGAATATATCATTGACGAAAGAATTGATTTTGTAAAAACCAAACTAGTATAATACAAGTCTTATCAATCGTAAATTGCAAACTAAAGCAAAGAAATGCTATCCTATTTATCTTCTTGCGGACAAGGACTACGTTTCCTTTAGAATAAAATTAACTAAGACAGCAAAAAAGTGTTAGTGGATATTGTAGGCAGCTGGCGTTGACTTACCGCTTTTACTAGAAAACCAACATAGATTTTTAACGAAAATTAACATACAACAGTAACTTAACAATATTAAAGATAGATTATATCTAAGAGAATATACCCATTTGGGATACGAAATCAACGAAAATTATTCCAATATAAGATTGGTTTTAAAAGGGGCATCAAATTAGATGCCCCAAATGGTGTTGGTCGCACTGAAGGCTACGGATTCTCGCGCCTTTTTTGGTTGGCGCGCAATCTGCCGCGTCACGCGTCAGCTGTGCACCAACACTATGATATATCAAACATCACCTTGTACGGCTTGCACTTGTTGTACTATGATGACGTCACAAATCACGTTTGCAATTTAAACCCCGAATTGAATACACATCAATAGACGGTTTTTTTTTTTATATATTTTTATACGCATTTATTTTATCAAATTGCACTATAATAATCAGAAAATATACAATACACGTAAAACTGTATACGAAAACTCTCTTGGTATCAAATTTCATTCAGATCAAAATAAAACGGAACAAATTAATGCCTATAAGAAAGCTTTGAGTTCAGTGTTTCCTACGTGCTAATTAAATTAGCAATATCAAATTATAATAACAAGACAGATCGTAGTGTCTGGAGCCATATAAGGCAGTGCTTATTCTAGTATATTATGAATCATAACATACAACACTAGTGGCCGGGTGTGACTCGACTAAATCGAAGCAGTCGATTACACGCCCATAATGAATCGATCAAAGCTTTACTGGAACGAAAATCGATAAGATGATGAGCGTAGGATGTTCGAGCAGCCATTTCTAAGATCTTATCGATTTTACATATTGTATTTGAAATAGTTGATGTACCAAAGCAATGATAGCAATCGAGTAAATATTGTACCGAGACGAATAATCGTTTAAAAATCAGCAACAACTATTTGAGTTCTAAAACCATCTAAATTATAAATAATCGGGACCTACAGACTTGTATCAAGTAATCATTTATTCTTAGCGATACATGGATAAAACCTAATCAATACAATTTTTTCGAGATCAAAAGTATTACCATCTATGTTTAGAAATTATTGAACTTTGAGCGATAGAAGAGCACACAAAAAAAGATGAGTCACTCCTAGTTGAAACATTATGTGCAGCTAATGTAAGGATAATATTACCTACATCAAGAGATGACATGTTCAAGACATCCGTGACAAGATATATTTCATCACATCAAAGTTTGTGGACTGTTAAAAAGTGAATCAACATTCATTAAGCACAGAGAAGTAGACGGTACCAACCTTTACAAAACTAAGGTCAAATGTAATATGAAAAATTCACATTTTAAATTATAAAGATGGTTTAATTGTGATAAATCGTATAGCCGAATGATAATTACGTACGTCGGTAAAGTCGGCGCGAGATAAATCAAAAGAGTTAGCAAACTGTGAACATAATTTTAGTACATCAACGTCTGAGCAATCGGGCAGTCATTATCGAGTGGGTGCTCGTATTGCTAAATTGCTTGTAGACCCGACGCTTGGGTCCTTCTAATATTTCACATCGCAGCTGTTTAACGTAGAACAATCGATGTCTTGGGTGTCACCGGACGGACAAAAAATAAAAACAACATATGCGAACTCGCCCCGCCTGCGCCCGGCCCGTAATAATCAGCACGTGCAGCGGGAACACCACAACGCCAAGCTCCCACTTTACCATTTACTGACTACTCATAAACGACGTCGCTTGATAGAACTATATCATCTTAAATAATTAAAATAAAAAATTAATGGAGATACACAAGGCGTTAAAGTGTTATTAAATCAATCAGCTCAACTAATAGTCGTTTATGCTGTTGAACGTTTTACTTTACCTCATGCTTTCTGGATATAAATCAGCTCAGTAAAAAGTGGATAGTGATTTTATCGACTTGTCTAATTCAGTAGCTTATCATGAGAGTTTATTTAATGACATAATAGAATGAATCTTGAATGGTTCTTTAGAATACAAGAATGTCGGATAGGCGCAATTAGAGTTCATGGCGGTACGTGAAGCGTTTAAATCAAAATTTATCAAGCGAGTGGAAACTGGAGATAATGTTATGACGGTTGCGGGGCGCAGCGGGCCGGACTATTCAACAGAGTCAATGGCGTGTGACCGCCGCCGCACCGCGCCCGCTGCCGAGAGGTCGCCGGGCGCTGGGTGACGTTTACATTCTTCAAGCTACAACTCGTCTTTTTTCCATTTGTTATAGAACCGCGCTACTGACGGATTGAGTTGTACGACCGAGCACGTTATCTATAAAGCGCGATCGGTTCCGCTCCGACGACATGAACTTTCCGATAAGTTCGCGGAACGCGTAACGAGCCAAAGATGGAAAACAATCAATCGGCATCTAATGGCGCGATAAACCCGTTTCAGCCGGCGTCGATCCGTGAAGGCAGCGTAACGTGAGGCTCGCATCCATTGACGCGCGTCGACGATCGATGGGGAGCGATCTCGCGGTCATCCTCTCCGGATCTTTGTCTGCATCGCTTCGGGAGCGGCATAAAATTATCTGGGCATTAGCGGGGCGTCCGGAGAAAGGCAGCGGGAGGCGCGGGCAGAGACGAGTGCCCGGGGACCATTTGTCATCGGCGCGTGGGGCGGGGGGAGGTGATGGGGAGGGGGAGGCAGGGAGGGAGGCAGGGAGGGAGGCGGAAGAAAGTACCGGCGACTCGGGGCTGCAGACGCGACCACAAAAACAAGACCGAGAGAGCAGGGGCGGGCCGCGGTGCCACTGTGCCAGCGCGCCACTCGCCGCTACTGATACCAACTCATATACTATATTGTTACTGATAAAACATTTTATATATTTGTAACTCAAGTCATCTAAGTTTTTAAATATTTTAATTACATCAAAATTTCCAGTAGTCACTACAAGAGTATTTTCTCACTTTCTTCCTAACCAACTGAAACTTGCATTTTTTCGAGCTGGGAAATTAAACATGTTACATATAATTTTTCTTGAAACAAAGTCAAACTTTAAAAACATACAAGACGCAAGCTAAACACAATTTATTTTATGTTTAAAAAGGGTCAAACGATCAGCACGTAAAGAGAGAAAGGTTAGGGAAGAAAGGCGTTGCAAAAAGCTCGAGCACAAAATACTAGTATGTTTAATATTAGAACAGAAGGCGCGCAAG
Organism: Papilio phestus; assembly: GCA_018231625.1. Classification (NCBI taxonomy): domain Eukaryota; kingdom Metazoa; phylum Arthropoda; class Insecta; order Lepidoptera; family Papilionidae; genus Papilio; species Papilio phestus. The sequence goes on along the minus strand of DVQH01001862.1, from coordinate 5,990 downwards.
TTTTTGCGTAGAGCCGGGACGTAGCCGCGCCAACTGCGGACCAAAGCTTAGAATAATTAATATTTAGCTTGAGGGAATAACATAAAATTATATTTTATGCTTACACTAGCTTTCGCGCGCGACTCCGTACGCGTGGAATAAACAAAAAAACAAAACTGAGTAGCCTATGTGTTTTTTTAGAGTATCCATCCATCCAACTCTATCCATCCATCTAAACTTCCGCATTTATAATATTAGTAAGAAGTAAAATTATGATTCTACATAAATCTGCAGAAGAGCCAAATGTATAAAATTGGCATAATTGCTTTTACATTACAAATCTAGTTTTCATCTGAAGTAAATCAGTTCTAATTTACACAAACAGAAATGAATGTTTGGGATTCAAAGATCAAAATTTTCATTAGGACGATTTTCGAGAAAATTCGGTTCGATAAATTCGATTCGGACCCATTAGATTTAAACCCGAACGAAACTTTAGTTACCATGAACTTAAACATACTATTAAATTAAACTAAATATTGTGTCAGGGCAGTATTAAAGTTTCTGTTTTCTTTTGAGAAACCTAAGGGACTGCTAAAGTATCCCAATGCAGTGATAGTAGATGCTACCAGTACTTTACAAAACATGAAAGGAAATCGATCATTTACCCAGCTATTAGTATCACCGTATTTTTTTTTTCAATTTATACAACTAAGCTTTTCTATTTCGACAGAAACATTTTTAGCAAATGGTTTAAATGATGTGCAAAACATTTAGCCAAAGGCAGTGATATCTGTAGGTATGTAGGGGCACAGAATCATTAGCGGCAGTCGGTCGTTTGTTAGAGCCGTTCGCAGTCGAGACGTGTTTTTGTCTCCTCGCCAAATTGCATCCGCACAATACGTGCGCCACTAAATTGATATCGAATTAATTGCGATAAAACGGTTGTACTACTAGATTCTATGTACTGTTCAAGTCGTACTGCATTAACGTAGAGTAGTAACGTAGAGTAGTATCTACGTGTATGTGAGCGAATAACTCCTTCCTGTTTATAAGTAACAAATTATCATTGTTGAATATCTAGATTTATCTATTTTAACATTATAAATAGGAAAGATTTTATACGTTTGTATGTATTGAAATAACTCAAAAGCTACTGGTCAGATTTCAAAAATTCTTTCACCAATTAATATCTACGTTATCACTGTGTAACATAGGCGGTTTTTATTATTTTTATATACGCGCGCACGAAGATGGGAGCATCAGCCAGTAAATTATATTATAACTTATTACTTAAACATGCAGTTAAATAATAAAACACTAGAGTTAATTGAAAACAGAGAATAAGCTTCCGTAAGACAACCAATATACTTGTTACTAACATATAATTATTTTATAAACTTCGCACCTCTCCGCAGTAGCAAGCGGTAGCAACAGCAAGATAAATTTTAGTGTAATTCTTCCGTAGTTTATTTATTTCTTTGTATACCATCATGATTGTGTTCTTTGCATGTTTTGTATTCATCTAGCAAATCATCAAAGTCGACAATAAGATGATCGTAATGAACGTTACGTAAATCGTATGACCTTAAGGCATTTTGTTTTTAAAGTATAATTAATTTCGTATGAATCGCTAACGTCATAATTTTTGAATTATCATGAATTGAGCATCATTTGTCGGTCATTATGTTAATAGCATCTTGAGCATTAAAGTAGATTTCTATGGCGCGTGACTATTCAAGAGCCACGGACCACTCCGTATCGTATAGGAGGACAGTATCTCCATATTATACTTGATATGCATGTATGTCCTTGCGCTCCGTGGAGACCAGCCTTAATACTTACTTACGTACTACCGAAATTCCCCACTAATCGACTTATGAGCGGAAGCTAGTCGTTTCGACCCGGATACACTCACGGTCACCTGTACTTTTATCACACTCGTAGGTAATGATTGTAATAATTAAATCGTTTTGTATTATACAATAAGTTAATGTAACAACTATCAATTTTAATTAAGATATTACTAAACAGTAAAGGTTGACTAAACATTTAACCAGGGCTGGTTTTAGGGCTACTAGTATCCTGGGTGAGATTTCTACTGCACCCTCTTTATTAACATGCCTTCGTGCACAAGATTACCTGAGACTGTGTATCATAATTACTAGATCTATACCGCCCCTTTCTATCCAGTGCCTTAGACGGTGGCTCAACCACGTTCTATCCTAACTCCGGTGCTGCTTTCCGCTGTTATTCTAGTTTAATTTGATAAAAAACAGTTCATTTAAGGCAGTCTATTGTAAAAGGTAATTGCGGTGTTTTAGAACATTTCCCCTGCTTATTTAAAGATTCTTGGGTACTTTTTATGGCTTTCGTCAAAGAAATCTTACATTAAGTAAACTTTTTAACTGATCTTTAGGTGCATGGTAAATTTTGCTTAGAAAATTCAAATCACAAGTGAAAACGAAAAAAATAGTCACATTTTCGGCTTTTATTGTCTTTATACTTTTTTTTCTAGCAAAGCGACTTGACAAATCAGCATTCAACATCCCCGATAAGGAGACGCCATCGTTCCTCTCCGAAGAGTGTTTTTTCTTTTGAGAAGAATCTTTAGTAAAATGACAATTACTATAGATCTTGAATCAATCAGAATAATAGTCGAGTAAATATTATACTAGTATAAAAATCATGAACATACGAGAAAATACTATCACCCACAAAAATACACAGTCATTTTAATTTCTAGAATTTCCCATACAAACATTATTTATTTTTATTTGGTACGAATTAAGAGTGATGACATGTTTGTATGAAAGCATTCAGACAGTAAAACCATAGACATAAATTAGTTGTGTAAAAAAGTCTGTAACAAGTAGAGTGACTTATCACTCTTGATACTTCCTTACATAGACCAAATCTGAATAATGTGTATGCTAATACCAATGCAATGAATTATTTATGTTAATTTAATAACCAGCACAATGTAATTACACCATGTCAAAGTTGAGTTAATACTTGAATACTAATTGATCATTTCAAATGTTCAAATTGTATAAATATATGTTTGTAAAAAATTATTTGTGCCTCATTTAATTTTGAACAGCATGAAAATGGAGAAATAATTTTAAGAATTCAAACAATGCTATTACATTTTAAGAAATTATCATCATCTACTCCTTATCAATTAGCTACAGGTTTTTGTCCTCCACATAACTCTATCACATGTCATCTCAGTCATCACTCCCTTTTTGATCATGTCACCTTTTACGCAATCCATCCATCTCTTTCTAGGTCTACCTCTACCGGTATACCCTTTCACACTCATTACTAACATTCTTGTAACATGCGATTAATTTTAAGAAATTATGTCTGAAGTAATGTATTTTAAAGATTTTCTACTACTGCTTTATTTGCCTATAGTGTAGACACCCCTAGCTTAGACAGGCACTGACCTTCTCAGTGGCGTCATATGACCTGGTGTAGATTATAGTTAATCTCACATTTTAACTACTTACCTTACAAACAATTGTTCTTGATTGTTCACACGCCATGATACTACTGTAGCACCTGAAACAATATAAACATATGTTTTAGTCAATACAAGGCCTTTGAATGTCCTGGATTTCTCTTAATGGAGGTTTTTACGAGTACAGTTTCACATTAAACTATTCTCATCCTACCCGGCAAGCAAGGTAGTTTTTAAAGTTTTCTCCCCGATTCCAAAAAAGTTCTATTAGAGATGTGAACATAACGCTGAAATTTGTTCACGTGTAATTCCTACTTTTGCTTTGATTAATTCATATTAATTACTTGTATTTATATTACCTTTTTTAACTTAACTTAAAAAAAATTACTCTGTGAATAACACTCTAGAAATTTAAAACATTTACAAATTTTATCTAATTCTGTAATACATAAATAATGATTACATAAAAATTTTAAGATTTCACAATTATAATTTATATATCAGAATTCCTTATGTCTATTGAAAGATTACATAGTAATTATATACCAATGTTGTTAAACAACTTATGAATATTTTTTGTCAGTACATCAAATACCAACTTACAATTTAGAAGCAAGTATATAGAGTTTACTTCCTACAATCCAATAGCCAAGGTCATATCGCCGCAGACAACTTATTCTATTCAACGAAACCAAAAAAAAAACTCGTTACCGTCTATAATAGACACAAAATAGGATTTTATATTGAACAAATCGCGATTAATTAAGCAACTCAAAACAATCATTAGTTACATTTTACGGAATAAAGAAATTATAAACTTTAGAAACATTTTAAAAGTTCCGCGCCTACTTAACAAAATAAATACTGACAAAAACTTTTATAGGTGTTAAAACAATTAATTACAGTCTAACAATTTTCAGTTGTGAAGTATTTATAGAAGTTAAAACGTTACCAATCATATAATTTAATAAGCTTACTCACCGAAAAGATTTACGGTACAAGTTGTATTATTGCCTCTGTCGAGAACGACAACACTCGTCGCTGCCATTTTCCGTTTGACAGCGAAGCCAACTGCCAATGCCAAATGCCAGGCTAATAGTGATGTTCTGCTGCCTTCGATGTTGCTTTTTTATGAATGCAACATTATTGAATCTTTTAACTTAGCAAAGTAAGCAATAGACATTTGACGTAAGTACTCCTTTTTACGTCTTTAAAAATATACCGAAATCAAAACTTTCGAACTTAATAATTTCGTTTAGCTAAATTAAACTCTCAATAAAAATTTCGTGAACGCAGACAAAATTAACCAATCAGAATCGGCCAACGCTGTGCCGGCTAATGTCACCGAAGGCATCATACGTGTATTTTTCCGGTCCTTGTCCTTTCCCTCAGCTTCACATTGTCGGCGAGAATAATCGCACGGTTGCACTCGCAGAATAAGTTGCCGTAAAAATGTTAGGCTCGTTTAAATTTGTGTTACTTTTAAGTTTAATTTATTTATGTAAAGCGGCTGAAGAAGATGTACTAGACCTTACAGACTCCGACTTTTCTACCTTAGTATCCGAGCATGATACAGCACTCGTCATGTTTTACGCACCTTGGTGAGTTGGTGGAGTATATATCTGTTTTTATCACTTGACTTATATTAATTGAACTTATTAAAACTTAATCTGAACACTTAAATACAATTAGGTGCGGTCATTGTAAGAGATTGAAACCGGAATACGCGCAAGCGGCCGGCATCCTGAAGAACGATGAAACTCCGGTGATGCTTGCGAAAGTAGATTGTACGGAAGGTGGAAAGAGCACCTGCGAGAAGTTCTCCGTGTCAGGCTACCCTACACTTAAAATCTTCAGAAAAGGCGAACTATCTCAAGAATATAACGGACCTAGAGAATCAAGTACGTATCTGGATATTAAAATTATATTTTTCTCAATGAATACTAAAATATTCTACTTATAACTCTTTTTTCGCCTATTACAAATTAAATAATAAAAAAAACTCTACAGATGGTATTGTGAAATACATGCGGGCGCAAGTTGGACCTAGCTCCAAGGATCTGCTGACTGTAGCTGATTATGAAGCATTTACTTCCAAGGATGAGGTTGTTGTTGTTGGATTCTTCGAAAAGGAAACAGACCTCAAGGGAGAGTTCCTCAAGACAGCTGACAAGATGCGTGAGGAAGTCACCTTCGGCCATTCTTCTGCTAAGGAAGTTCTAGAAAAATCTGGATACAAGTAAGTATTGATGTTAAAAGACTTATTTGTTATTTGTAAGTATAAAAACTTGATTTCTCTAAAGTTAATTGTTACTGGAAAGTCTTAGTTTTATTTCTTTAAACTTGGGAAAAATAACTGCATTTTATTGCAAAAAACTAGGACATCTTGCTGATAGTCATTTTTTATCTTTCATAATAAAGCATAACACTTTAACTAGCTTTGTTAGAATATTTGTACAAGTGTTTGCTATTTATTGACAACAGTATAACACTTGTACTAACATAAAATTATTATAATTAGTAATAACAATATTTCACATAATAA